>JAGFPH010003193.1:105462-123446 GCA_018207615.1 Philaenus spumarius | reverse complement strand
TACATACTTGCTTACAACCTTTATATAAAAAAGTATTTCACATTTTAGAGAAAACTATGACAAATATCTATAAATAAGTAAGGTTTTGTTTCATACAAATATTATAAAATGTTATAACTGTGATGCAAAATTTTACTAAGTTTTTTTATCAAATAAAAGTGATGACAACGAAAATGTTCAAAGCGAGAAATTTGTGTACTTTTAGGCAAAAAGAAAACTTTTTGCAAGAGAGTTGTTGATAATTAGTGGAATTAACTTTTTTATTTATAACAATTTTCTGTATGATCCTTTGTTTAGTCTGGAGGAAGATAATTCCTGTAATGAATGCATTTTGTGCTTGTTTGACATTGGTTTTTTGCGATCCTGGCTGTTCCGTAGGTCCAGTACAATGACACCATAATACTATCTTGCTTTAATCATACTGTATTTAAAGTTTTAGGTTTTGTATTATTTTAACATTGTATTGTTAGTGGCCAGGTTAGTGAAAGTTAGTAAATACACATACGAAATTTTTTTGGGAAAGGTAAATAGGATTATGTAAAGGGAAGGGTATCTCAGGAAATACTTCCTGCCTTCCTGCTCTCTTTATTTGTCGATTCCAAGAACGCATTCTCCTCATAATTTTTAACACATGCTCAAAAGATTTGTCAACCCGTGAAATTTTATTATTCTTAGTTCTTCCGTTTTTTCCCTAAATCCAACCATTTTTTTTTTTGTAAATTGGACTTGATGTTTAGATTTTTGAAAGGTTCAAGTAAACTTGCCAACTTGGACCTTGAATATTTTTAAATATCAAATATTACATTTTTTGTTTACTACTCACTTAGTAAAGGTTTTCCTGTTAAAACTTTATAACGATTTAGGCCTACACAAAATTGACATAAGTACCCATATATACAAAATGTTACAAAAACATTAATGCTCTATGAAGTAGCGAATTCAATACATTAAAATAAATTTTAAAATGTTCAGTAACGTTTTTTTCGAATTCGGACATTGATTTTTATTATCATGAATAACAATGTTAACATTTTAAGTAATTATAACTACATCATTTGGCAACCATTTCCAATAAATAAAAAATATCTGATGAAAATACATTAGGCCTACTACAGATAGGCACATTTATTATTGTTGCTATTTTAACTGTTGTAAACAAACTAACAAAAAACTAAAATTAACTAACCTGAATTCGAAAAATGTTTCTGAATATTTTTATTTATTATAATGCATAGAAACCGATCCTGTATTATAGCACGATAAGTTTTTTTTGTGACACCTGTATATATTTATAAATAAAAGAACTAATTTTTAACTATCCTGTTCACTAAGAAAAATGTGTTTATCATTTTTGTTGTCCTTAAATCACAAACATTTTGATTCCTAGCAAAGTAAGGTAGGACAACCCAATTCAAAATGGTGGCCGAATAACATATTTCCAAAAATATTGGACGCCTCCAAAAAATATTTGTTGCAAATGTTTGACAATGTCTTTGGATGATTACGAAGTACTTTTACCAACTTTCAAGACAACTCCTTCCCCCCGGAGGGACTTTTAAACTGAAACAGAGGGTCTAGTAAGCATACTCTAATAAATTACACAGCCCAACGATTATCTCCACCCACCTGACGAGACATTCCAAGCCGCTACAGGTGGCTCCAAAGACTATTGCAGATTTTGGTATACTCCTCGGATATTGTATCCGAGTTATGTACCAGATCTCGAGGTGGAAGGACGTATTGCGGCCGACCGGTTCTTTATCGCGGATAGCGTGCCTAGTACAGTCTGAATCGTGTTCAAATCGTAGTTTTGCTTCCAATTTATTTAATTGCAGGTTTGTGATTGCTGGTTGGTTTTTTGCATGGTATTTTTTCGAGTTGTATTGGTTTTGTTGTTTACAATGGGTGATAAGTGCGTGATTTGTGTTAAGGTAATTTCGAGCCGCCAACTGAAAATACAGTGCAACGATTGTCAACTTGGTGCTTGCACCAAGATGTCTAAAGAAGATATTGAGTATCTCAAAGAAAATGGAGAGATTTGGCGCTGTGACGGATGTGGGAAGACTAGGAGAAACCAGACCAAGATTGAAAGTGGTGAAGGAAGCATTACAGAGGTAATTCAATTACTTCATGAAATGCGAGAAGAGTCTAGAACACAAATTAAAGATCTTGAAACCGAGTTGGGAAATTCTGTTGAAATGTGCCATGTAAACATTGAAGACTTGAAGAATACAATTGAAGCTCAGTCTATGGCGCTGAAAATCTATGAAACCAACTTCGAGGGTATACGTCAGGAAAACCTAACCTTGAAAAGGAACATTCAAGCCTTAGAGTCTAGAGTTGACGACATGGAGCAAATTTTATTGAGATAAATGGGATTCCGGAAACAGGTAACAAGAATGTTGTCAATTTAGTTAAAATAATTGGAGATAGACTAGGAGTACAAATAGGTGAAGGTGCGATTGGCGCTTGCCATTGCTTGGGACCAAGAAAGGAGGAGAATGTTGGAAGATCACGGGTATTATCGTTAAGTTTACTAGAAGAATTGTTAAAGAAGAGATTCTACAAAAAAGAAGAGTTAAACGCAATTTTAATACAAAGGATATTGGCATGACGGACGTACCGGCGGAGATCATTTATATGAACGAAAGTTTAAGTACAACAAGAAGACATGTGTTCAAGGCAGTGCGAGAATTGCAGAAGGAGAAACATTTCCGTTTTGTCTGGGTGAGAAACGGGAGGATCCTAGTACGACCTGAGGAAGGTGCTAAAGTTATCACAATAACGACGATGGACGATGGACCATGTGGCCGACTTACAGAAGATGCAACCTCTCACTCAACCACAAAGTGAACTCAAGTAACTGTTTTAGTTTAAACAATAAACGCTCGTATGTTTTTATGAAAGGAAGGATTTTATGTTGTGTTTTATGTATTGTTCGGGTCTTATGCTCTGATGGTCTGCCGAATAATAATTCAAAAGGATCTAACTGTTTTTGTATTACTTTTTTTCTTTGTTTTTGTTAAATGGTAGTAATTTTACAAGAAAACCTTTTTAACTGTTTTAATGATTACGTAATATTGCCCAGCAGAACATCAGAAGCATGAGACAGAACTTTGATTTGTTTGCATTGGAATTGGTGAAACTAAATAGATTGTCAGATATTGTAATTTTAAGTGAAATATGGATAGGAGGTAACGAGGTTGCCCAGTACAGTTTGCCTGATTATATCATGTTTGCACAATGTAACAATCGATATCGGGCGGGCGGAGTGGTTGCACACATATCTAAAAGTATTTCCTGTGAGCGTGTAGATAATATTATACTTGCAACAGCCGATGCTGTACAATTGTAAATAAAGACAAGTAATGACGTGGTTATAGATGTTATCGCTCTGTATAGATGCAAGGAATTTATGATTGATAAATTCGTTGATGAATTTAATAGTTATATTGAATCAATTAAAAATCCAAATGTTATAATAAGTGGAGATTTAAATATAGATTTACTTAAAAAATCGTGTTCAGTTGATAACTATTTAATCAGGATGGCAAGCCATGGGCTAATGTCGTTAGTCGAGGATCCCACTAGAGTGACAGCTAACTCCAGTACATGTATTGACCTTATTTTGTTTAGGCACAGGTTTGGTGTAAATCTAAAATACGAAACTAGGGTAATTGAGAGTGGTATAACAGACCACAGAATGACAGCTTTATGTTTTAAAAATAATAATATTTTGAGAAATAAAGCCACATATCCTAACCCAGTCAAGGTTAATTATAATCAGTTCTCAAAAAATATTAAACTAACTAAATGGGATCATATTTACAAAGTTCATAACGTTTCCTTAGCTTTTCAGATATTTATTCAGGAAATTGAGTTACTTTTATTACACTCGCGAGAACCATTGTGTTAAAACAAAAACAATAAAGTTAGATTGAGGCCCTGGATAAATGAAGAACTCATTAAAATCATAAATACGAAGAATAAATACAAAAATTTTCTAAAACACCCAAATAATAATCGAATAAAATCTATATATAATAAATTCAAAAATTAATTGATTAACATAATTAGGGAAATCAAAACAATTTATTACAAGCAATTAATTGAAAATAACAAAAAAGACCCTAAAAGGCAATGGAAAATCATTAAACAGCTCATCGGGAGTAATGATGATAATGGTGAAAGGATTGCACTAAGAGACAATAGTTCTGAGTCCAGGATTGATTCAGCTGAGGTTGCAAATGTTTCTAACAACTTTTTCTGTTCTATTGCGTTAGATCTTAGAGAACAAATTAAACTCGATAGGAACTCGATGATATCTGTAGACGAAGACTATGGCCGTATATTTTATTGTAGTTCTCGTAGCGACTCGATGTTTTTCCATCCCACTACAGCGTTGGAAATAAGTACTATTGTAAATTAAATAAAAAATTATAAAGCACCGGGGTTTGGCAACATAACGGTTGTTTTTTAAATAAATTAAACAATTTTAATTAAACAAAATTTGAATTTTATGTTAGATGTTCTTGTCTACTTGGTCAATCTAAGCTTGGGTTCCGGGGAATTTCCAGAAATATTGAAGAAGGCAATAGTAATACCCTTGTACAAGAAAGGTGATAAATCCAACACAAATAATTATCGCCCTATAGCTCTCCTTTCAGTTTTTTCTAAAGTCCTGGAAAGGATCGTGAAGAAACGATTAATTACATTTCTTGAAAAGCAAACAATTTTTAGTAACAGACAATATGGTTTTAGGAGTAAACTAAGTACAGAAAATGCACTACTAAATTTTATGTCTCAAGTATTTGATGGTATAAACAATGGGTTCTACTGCGCTGGTATTTTTGTTGACATCATGAAGGCTTTTGACACTGTCGATCATTCGATTCTATTGTCAATGATGTACGATGCAGGTGTAAGAGGTGTTGCCCTAAACTGGTTTCGCTCTTTTCTGTCGGATAGAATTCAACAAACTAGAGTAAATGGCAAAATCAGTGACCAAGGGAAAGTGAAGTACGGTATCCCACAGGGATCAGTACTTTCTGGACCCCTCTTTTTAATCTATACTAACAAATTATGTAACGGTCGTTTTAAGGGTAGTCTTGTCTCCTTTACTGCTTTATTTTATAAAGCCAGATCCATGGAAGAATTAAAGCGGGACATACAAAATGTCTCAAATGCATTACGTTGGTGGTTCACAAAGCATTTCATGTTGATGAGCCCTAAGACTAACTATGTGATATTTAATACTTTTAGGAAGATTTTCTTTTCAAACCAATTAAAGTATCACGATTTAGCGTGCGGAAAGGTCGGTGACATGCCTTTTCGATACGAACTCTACGTATTGCCAAATTTCACACAAAATATTTAACGCTATTTCTAAAACCCATATTACAAAGGGTGTTGAATCAGTGCAATTGTCTTCTTGCACAGCAAATGGACAAACAATTTCATATTATTATACCAACTTGGTCAAGGACATCAACTTATTACTCATATCTTGATATATAACCTTCTTGGTAGTAGACAATTTGATTTTCCAGTTGTCATTGGTTGCAATTTGTTTGCAAAATGAGGGCCTCTAGTGACTTCAGTATGAGTACAAGTTCGTACCATAGAGCGATTCGATTGATTATTTACTTTGAAAATATTTTGTATTTCAGATTATTCCAATAAGGCAGATATGTGGATCGCAGGAGAGGAGGGACCACTTCCGAAGGAATTCGAAGAACAAATACAAAATGTGTATTTACAACTTAAGCCTTTATATTTGCAAATCCATGCATTTGTACGAAAGCAATTATTTGAGTTGTATGGACCCACTGTGATTAACAGAACTGGCCCTTTACCGATTCATTTAACTGGTAATACTTTGAATTTCTAATATATATTATGTCTTATTTTTAAATATTTATTTAAGTTCTTATTAAACTACTGCAGTTTTTGTGTTTTAGAAGGAAATTTGGTTTTCAATTTTAATTTTGAAAGAATAGGCTATGGACTAGCTTGATCCAGGCACATATCAGAATACATTTTCTTGCTCTATATTTTAACTATCTCTCCCATTTAACAAAATAAATTTGTTTGGAATTATTTATTTTTATGAGATTATGTGTTTGCATTTGATCTTTTTATGGCGCCCAGTTAAAACTTGTGAGATCATTTACATGGCCTTCACAATGTTTGTGTTTGCGTGTGCGCATGTGTGTGAGACAAAGAGAAGGAGTTGATCAAATAAAGTTTACTGCAGAAAAAGATATGATATGAAATCATATAAATAATCACTTTCATCATCGACAATTGTTTTCAGGTATTATAACTGGTGAAAATTTTCATCGTATTATTGACAAGGTAACACCATATCCCAAGAAGCCATCGACTGATGTCACAGAAGAATTAATAAAACAGGTAATATATGCTTAAGTGTTTTATGAGTTGCTTAACACTATCTACTCGCCGAGAAACTTACTTAAAAGAGTGTTTGACAAAGTTCTCTCAACATTCTCAAAGCAGAGATGAAGAAAAACTTTCACATAAACAAGAGTGTCAAATACCACATTTTTAAGATATTTGATATTTTTTATTTTCACTAAAGAAACACTGTAACCTTAGAAGCAAATAACAAACTGAATAAAACCTAATAACTTTACAAAATTTACAAGAATCAAATTATTTTCTGCATTAACAAAAATGATATTTTATAATTTTTCTTAATAAGATAAATATATTTGATTTTCTTTAAGTTATCAAAATTATATACAATTTTTTACAAACACTAACTAGAAATGGTGTTTTATGGCACTAACTTTTTATTATTTAGTTCTTTATTTTGTGCTAATTACACTAATCAAGATGAGAAGTGAAATGACTTTAGGAAAAGCCACAGTTTTTAAACTGTCGTAACCTAAAACTTGAAACTTGGCAAATGAGAAGCTCATTGTATCGATACCTTGTTAAAAAAAATATGTTTAGTCTTGTTCATTTTCTGTATAAGTTAAGATTTTCTGTTTCAAGATTTTCACGCTATAACTAGTCGTCGCTATTTATAAAAATAATAAAATAGGAGAGACCAATGATGTCTAAAACGTTTCTTTGTCGAATCAAGTAAAGCAGCAGTATAACATATTGCATGGCTAAAGCTAATTTAAAATACGTTTCTAAAGCCTAGTACATACCTAGCGACAAAGTCTCGAAACATGTGTATCGCGACATTTTTCCCGTGTTTGAAACTATCGCGATACAAAAGACGCATAGCAGGTCAGGGCCGGCGAGAATAGTAGAAGCGCTCAGCCACTCTTTTGAAGTTTGGCCAACACCGCCGCTGCCGGTGAGGGAAGGGGACGTTGACCGCGTGACGTCATAGGGTTGTCAGCCGCGTTGATTCACTAGTGCGGCCTTGGCTTATCCCAATGAATCCCCCCACCTGTTATTTGTAATAGGTGCTGAATTTGAACTTGAAATTGTTTAATATTTGTTATTTATGGTGTTAGTTTTAGATAAAAAAAGGGAATTTCAAACAAAGCTACTGTATCTATTTTTAGGTGACAATAAAGAACTACTAATACTATTGTTTGATTGTAATCAAATATAAAATAGATTTTTACTTTGAGCTAAAAACTACATTTTTGGAAAAAGTACATTGTTAAAAAGAACGTACAACAGTCTGCATTACAATTTTAAGTTAACTTAAAACTCCTTAAGATATTCAACACAATTTTTTTCAACTCTCGCCAACCCTAGCAAAATTTGTTTCAGAATTGGTTATTATAAACATAATTATTATGAATTAGCAATAGTAGCTGATTGATCAAATTTCATTGCGTAAATCTTAATTTCCATGAAGTTTTAAAGTGATAGAAATATAAAATTAAAAATACAGTGCCTAATTTGTAGCCAAATTTCATATTTTAATACCTGCAAGATTAATCTTGGAACAGGTGGCCATTTCACTTTGTTCTGGAAGTAAGTTGTGAGGTCCAAGTATATTAATTTACTAATTTACCATACTATACACCTGCACCCGAGAGACATTTTGATTTTACTATAAAAAAAAATGTATGTTAATGATTTATTAATACTGTATTTAAAACAATTATTTCATTTAAACGTTGAAATTGTTGCACAATTCTCAAAATCAAAGTTTAGTGCAAGCCTACAACAATATTTTTTACAATTACAGTATTACTTTATACAGGGCGAACTAAAAGTCTGTAACTTTTGAGTGAGTAATTGGGAAAAACCAAACTCAGCTAATGTTTACCTAGGTACAAAGATGTACTTTTTTACGCATAAGACAACGTTGTTAACATTTCCAAAATGGGAAATTTTTGGGGCAGCTCAAAATTTTTTTTCGCAAACCCCTGTCATGTGCCCATTCATTTTAAATTTGTAGGAGGGTTGAGATAGAGACCTCAAATTTTCACTGTTAGTTTTCTTTTGTTAATACCTTTAAAAATAATGTCTCGTGACTGGGGTTTGCGTTTAAAAATTTTGAGCTGCCCCCAATATTTTCAATTTTTGAAACGTTGGCAAAGTTTCTCCATACATAAAAATGCATCTTAATACCTAATAAACATTAGGGGGATTTGGCCCTTCACCAATCACTTGCTAAAAAGTTAGAAGGACTTGAATCATTCTCGTCTTTAACTGTAAATAACTTTAGTTGGGAATTAGATAAAGACCTCTAGTTTTTGTCATTTACATTCTCGTAGCAATACCTTTAAAATGAGGGGTCACAAGGCAGGGGTTTGAATTTAAGATTTTTGAGCTGAACCAAAAATTTCCCATTTTGTTGTCTTATCTGTAAAAAAGTATCTAGTAAACACTACTTGAGTTTATTTTTTTCCAATTACTCTCTCAAAAGTTTCAGAGGTGTCTCCGGACTCTTAGTTCACCCAGTATAGGCTACGTATAATGCTAATATGTAGACGTAATATGTAAAATGCTAAACCAAAATTTGATAGAAACCTAGAAATGTGTCATGCAAAGTTAAATAACATTAAAAGATGACTGATTTGCCTCATTGAAAGTAAACAACACCGGATATTAGTAAAGTAAACCAATCTGTAACTAATTTGTTGTGTTTTCGCTCATTTTACCTTGTCTAGGTGCATTAGCATTTCATTAAAGCATTATTTATTGATTATTGAAAGTGTATAATATCAAAGAGGGTGCCACTAGGGGTAGAATGGTATCATGGGGGTCACTAGTACTAAATACATGCTGCCGACTAATGCAAAGCACTGGTGTTGTATGGTAGTGCGGCGCGCCATATCATTATTTTTGACAGTACATATTTTAAATTGTTAGTAGCCTAATTAAAAACATTTTGTACTAAAAATGCATTGTTGTTAATTCTTCTTAACATAATTTGTTTAGAAAAAATTTTCCGTCAAAAAGTTAAATAAAGTGACCGATGCAATGTTACAATGTTACATTTTTTTATCGAGCGCAATCAATGTCAACTTAAAAATCTATTTCAAGACAGTACGGCATTTCGTCTGTCTGTTACACGATTACGTCCAAACACGTTGTTTCTATCTGTAAACAAGTTCGAAACGTAATAGAAACGTCATAATAAAAAATAATTTTTTTCTTTAAAAAATTATATAATAGGCCTACATACAATTAATTACCCAATGGATATTTTTTACCAAGTTTGGTTAACATCAACTAATTATTTTGTTCAGTACAAGTGTTTAAAGAAAGTAATAATTCCTTGTAATTTTCACCTTTTGACGCATATTCAAGGCTAATTTTCTCGAAGAGGCATTCCACAAATTAAAATTACACAATAGAACTATATTACCTATAGAATATGTTTAGTGAGTTTATCTAATATTGAGCAGTTATTTTGATTAGTACAAGTGTTTAAAGAAGGTATTTTATTCCGTGTGATTTTCGCCTTTTGACGCATATTCAAAGCTAATTTTCTCAAAGAGACATTCCACGAATTTCTTTAAAAAAATTGTATAATACCTAAAATTGTATATAGAATATGTTTAGCGAGTTTGGTTGGTATTGAGCAATTATTTTGATTAGTTAAAGTGTTTAAAGAAGGTATTTTATTCTGCGTGTATTTCTACTTATGACGCATATTTAACGCTAATTATTGAATTTTTACACATGCAATCATTAATAATTATAAATATTGTATTTCTACATATTGAAAATGATTTGATAGTAAATTACTCTTTTTTTAAATATAAGGAAAACATAAACAGGATATATGTTTTTTTAAAGGTTTGTAGCGGTAGCCTTTCGTATGGCTAGCGTAGGGCTAGTTCAGGGCGCCTGCCATATTGCATGACTTGCTAATTTAAAATACTTTTCTAAGACTAAATAATTCATACTTATCTATAAACTTACCTTAAATAACCAGGATAGTCTAGGATTATTCGAGTTGTTAATTTATAAATTTGTATTAATTCAGTTGTTTATGCCTTATTCAAAAATTATTTATTTTACAAACATTTAATTTTTTTTTTGTGAATTTTGTAAGTTTATATGGTTTTAGCTTTTCCGATATTGATAAAGCAAAATTAAAACAGCCTACTCATTTTCAAACTCCTTAATATTCATTTATTTTCGTTAATTTATATTTTGTATCACTGAAATTTGTATGCTAAAATGATTTGATTGTACACGCCAACTGCCTATATATTCATAACTTGATAGATGTTTCATTCAATGTAGATAAAATCTTTTTGTTTATGGTATACTAATAAATATGTAATGTTATATAAAATGTGTATGACATAACGTGCTACCGACGTCCGATTTTTCTTACGTTGCCGTTGTGAGCAAGTGCGTTGAATCCCAACGTCCGAATTTTCGGACTTTCAGAAAAAAAATCATATAAAATACAAATCATGATTAGTGAATGTATGTTTATTATATACCAATGGAATCGGAAAGAACTTTCTATTTACCTCTATTAACTTTACTTACGTTATAAATTATCTCTATGTTCACTACGACGAAGATTATTGTGATAGACTTTGTCCTTTTGGCATATGTCAGATGTAAATAACTTTACTTGTGTGTTATAGTACTTCATTGTTTTCGGCATTTTTAGTTATTTTTATTGTAAATTGTTATTATGAAGCGAGTACGTTCACTTGTTAGTGACGTGTATATTCTTACGACTATATACGTACAACTAACCGCAGAACTGGTTATGTACTAGCCTAATTTACAACCAAAAAACTTAATAACTCGACATTTTTCAATATAATGTAATGCAGTTTGAGGTTTTTGTTAAATTTTAAGAGTAAAATTATGTTATGTAAACAAAATTGTTCAAGATATTTTTTATTTGTGCCATTTTCAAGAATGAAGTAAAACAATTTTTAAATTCTATTTTTAGCAAGTAACAATTTAAAACATTTCATATCTAACACGAATTTACACTTATTTTAAAAATATACTACCTTATAGAGCATTTCATTCCAAACAAAATAACAAAATCATCGAAATTGATCAGTAATTAAATTTAATACATATTTTTTAGCGAAACACTGAAAATTTGTTGAATTGAGCCTGGGATTTTATGCAGATACATAACAGATAAGTTGTGCTTTTTGGAACATTGGATCAATTGGATGTCGGGAGCCATAGGTTCATTAATGTACAAATGGATGTTACAAAAATACAAAATAGGAGAATGTTTGTAATAAACCTATGTGTGTACGGAGATAGCCTGTGTAGTTGTTCCCCCTTGTATAAGCGTTTTGAAAATATAATCTAACCTGTTTGTATTGTAAATGGTAATTTTAGAATTTAACTAAAATATTTTTCAAATCTTTATTTTGTAAACTTTCTTAATTTTATTATGAGATTTAAACATTGCTACGTTAACTAAAGTTAACATTTTTGAAAATCTACTTTTAAGAATACATATAACAAATATTTAAACAGTTTATGTTTTAGTAAAAACGAAATAACTAATTAAAAATCTTAGGCCTATTAATTTCTTAGACAATGAATTTATCGTGTTGGTATTTATTTTTAATTACACATTAAAATCAGCGCATCAACTGTTAGTCAATATTACATTAAAATCGACCCTCTACAATTGACGCGCATTATTTGCCTTGTTTGGTGATCAAAGTTATATGTTTTTAACTCAAAATACATCTGTTATAGAACTATACTGTAAAGAAAATGGCTGAGGTTTGTGACGACTTCTATCAATCATTGGGTTTGCCTCCTATGCCAGAAACCTTTTATACCAATTCACAATTCGAAAAACCCAAAGACAGAAATTCAACTTGCTTCACCGCTGCTTGGGACATGTTTGATGGCAAGGATTACAGGTAACCTTTGCTATTGCAGTAAAAAGTATGCAATCGGTTTTTTTTTAAATTGCCTCGAGTAACAGCACTCTCTGAAACAATGTGTCATGAAGGATAATTTCCTGATTCTAAATTTGAAAATTTGGTTGCTGTGGATGGTAACAAATGTAAATGCTTTCAAGAAACGTGTGTTGGTTCAGTAAAGGCCTAACCTAATATTGTGTTACGTTTTTGATACAAATCAGCATTTTTATTTATAATATGTAACAACAAATGCTTTAATTATAATATAGTAAGCATTTTACATCGATTTTTTATTTATTTTTATTTTTTATTTTGATAACCTATAAAAGCTGTTGGTTGTGAAAAATAATTAAGTGATATTAAATTTTCTACTTCCAGAACACGCTTGCACTGCTCATTATCTTTTTGTTTTTTTTTTGTTGCTAAATTATGATCTACGATGGATCTACATACGTCTTCATATGTTATGTTACCTCTCTAAGCCTTTAGAATGTACAGGAACAGTGATAGGTCAGTAAGCCTCCTTTCACACTTACCGGCAAAAAACCGACCGAAAAAATACCCGGTAGGCAAATAATAGGTTACTGATGAATGAATGTGAAAATTTCTATTGGCCCCTTGTGTACTTTTTTGTCTGGTTATTCGAACGAAATCTCGCGTAACGTACCTTACCACCTCAATTCAATAATGTACCGTGTACACGTATACACTGAGTTATCGCTCATTCTCTCTTCAAGCTTTCCGTTGTCATTTTTTGACAATTTATTCATATATAGTTTATTACGTAGACTATATTTTAAATTTCATACAAATAGGATAATTATTTTTAGAAAAAATAGAATTTTATCGAATACATATTCGTTAAGACTAGCATATTAGCAGTCTCTCTGAACTTGTCTTCGATAAAAATCAATTTTCTAAAAAAATAAACATCCGATTTATACATTTTTTTAAATATACATAAACAATATAATTCATATGTATAAATAATATAAAAAATTATACATCTACGATACTTTTAAACTAAATAGGCCAGCAACTTTATAAGCGTATAATTATCAATGAGTTTTTTCTTATCCAAAATAGTTTTTTTTTCAAAAAAATATTCATCCTATTCGTTTGAAATTTTTAACACATATGTATAATATATATATATATATATATATATATATATATATAAATATAACGTCAAATAATTAATATTCTAAAATAGTATTTAAGCTCATAGACCATCAACTTTATAAGTCTAGGCCTCTTTTTTATCCACAACACCTATAACTTGTTAAGCGTTATAAAAAAAATATAAAATTTGTTAATATATTTGTTAAAAAAATTATGAGTTGAGAAAAATTCTAAATAAAATTTTTTTTCAATTTTATAAAAAGATTATATGTGAATTATCCTTTGCTTAACACTTACTTTGTTATTTAATTTCAATAAAAAACACTCTCTGTTCAAACTACTTTATTTTAAAATTAAAAACAAACACTTAACCCCAAAAAATTTACTTTGTTTACCTTTAAAAATATCTGTCAATCCTTCACATATAACTCATCTATGTAATAGGACTTCATCTGTGACTACATGAACGCCAACCTACGTCATAGTGCAAAGCTTATTGTTAAACCTTACACCATACGTGGCAAGCATTTTTTCCTGCCAAGTAATCCCACATGCGTCATATCTATAATTATGCATATCGTATTTTAGACAAAACTTTTTATTCTAATTTTATTGTCCGGAGTGTGTTTCGTTACTGCTAAAGTACTCGCTAGATGGACAACTGTGGGAACCAATGAAATTCAAGACATCGTGACGAATAACTAAACTTTTTACTCACGCATATTCCAAATATCTTTACAAGAGAATAATTCATTCAATTTACATGGAACACAAAACATAATTTTACGATCTAGAACATACAACTTAAGATTTTATGAAAAATGAGACGCAATTTAATTTAGAATATATGAACAAATTTAATTTAAGAGCAGACTGAAAAATTACTATATTTTATTATTATTAAAATTTACAAAAGATTCTTCAAAAAGTTCAAGATGTACCTAGGTTTTCACTTATTCTTTTTTATACTTGCATGTCACAAGAAGTTCTCTAAACGTATTATCACACACGCTGCACACGGTCACATTTCTTTATCCGATGAATCCTTCTATGCGTGCATACTTAGTACGTTAGTTAAAGTTAACTTTGAGACATAACTTTTTACTCTCGCTTACAAATAATTCATTATTTGTAATAAAACTCACAGACTGCACACCTTTGACTAAACCATCTTTACGCCATCTTAGCTAGCTAGTGAACACGTACACCGCCTTAGGAAATCGTCATCGCTGCTCAACAGCGCTGCCATCAATATTAAGTCTGTTCTTTATTTCACTATAGACATCTGTGTTATTTTTGATCATGGGATATAGTTCTTTTTTGAAAAGTATTTTGTTTTATATTATAACTGTTCATTATGTGACTTTTATATATTGTTTTAGCCTTTATTTTAATACGCACTGTTCTTCTTACCAATGTTTCAATTTTCACACAAGTATATAACGCACTTTTATTTACCAATGTATTTTATTATTTATTAAAATATAAGTCTGCTTTTAGTTCTATATATTATAGTCTGCTTTTTTATCTTTACGTTATTAAATTTTACTTGTTTTGCGTCTTTGATTTATTTATATATATATATATATATATATAAATATAATTCACTAGATATTGATTACTAGATCTTGCGTCTCTTATCTTACTAGACCCTTCATTCTTTGTTTCTTTATTATTTGAATTTACTTGTCCCATCATACTTCTCTATCACATGGATTGCATGTGTCACACACCGTAGGGTTAAACTTTATTATCATAATTCGAAATAAAAACGTTAATACCTCATTAACAATTTTGTTTAATTATAAGAATCGAATTCGTCATACAATTTTCTATAATATACTGCAATTTGAATAATATAAAGTAATAATTACAAGTGTTGTGACTTTTTGAAGTCAACAACAGTTTTTATGTTAAAAATCCATTTACAAAGTTCTTAACTCGTTAACAACTCAGGAAGCGTGATTCCGATTTTAAAATTCTAAACAGATGGGAGCGGAGGCAGTATTTATTTTGATTATCTTAATTAATTATTATGTCAATTAAGTTATATTGTACTGGGATTGCACAGTCCATCATATCTTTTGATTAAAGAATAAACCTTTTACAAATGTGAAAACCAGACTAATATTAATGATTTGAATATACAAATTATAGAATTTTAACTTTTAATACTACAATTAATTTGAAAATAATTTAAAAAACACTGTTATTTCATAGTATTAAGTTTTCACTTCTGTTGGCAGTACCCAATGATTGGCAGTTTTTTCATTATTTTTCTTCTTTCATTTCTGTCTTTAAAAACATCTAGGTGCTTATCCCAAAGCACAGATCTAATTTACACCAGAGAAATCAAAAATGTAATGTCGACCTTTTTTCATAATGATCAACAATATACTTTTTAAAATACTTAGAAGAAACTTGACACAATGGCAAGAACTAGTACTTAAAAACTTACTAAACACTGCTAAAAGCAATACAGTAACTACTACTTGAAACTAATAAAAACAAAGAATAAATGGCATGTGGTTGATATCGACGAAAGCTGCCGACGGACAAAATACCGACCAAAGGTGGTCACGTTTCAAACACACGAGCCACTAAAAAGAAACTCACCGGCCGGTTGATAACCGGCACCGTCCAATTCAGTGGCAGAAGCCGGCACAGAGCAGTAAATAAGAATAGAGTAGACATCTCAATTCGAATGTCATTGAGGTCAGATCTCCCGTCGCCGCATTTTCATCCGTACTCGAGTTAGAGAAAGCGATTTTCTTAAACTAAGATTTAAATTATTTGTGATCATTCAATCAACTTGGAACTTTGCAGGTTTATACTGCATTGATTCATGATACAAGATGTGAAATCAAAATATTTATTTATTTTTATATCAATGGTAAAACTATTTTTCAACATGATTTATTTAAGTAAATAATTAAAATGACATGAAAATGTTAGTAAGAGACAACTTTTTTTATTTTTTATTCAGAAAGGTTTCGTCTGCGTAAATGTTGGAGGCAATGAGTTGAAATTTTATATTCTGTAAATTTTTTTGAAAAGGCTACCTATATATTTTTGTAGTTTCGACATTAAATATAAACCATTTTTTATCTGGGAGCTGCGCAACTGCCAGTGTAGCTTGTGCGCTTGTCAGTCATTGGTTATGGTAATTAAACACTTAATTTTAAACGTGTTAAATTGTTTATACAAAATAACTTAAGTATACAAGAACCAAGGCCGTAAGCAGAAAAACTTTTCGGAGAGGGGGACTCAGGTCAGGACCGGGAATTTGAATTTAAACCCATTTAACACGTTCACTGCCAAGGACGAACATGTGAGCTTGACACTGAACACTATGAGAAGCGGCCGACGCGCAGTGCATTGCACGCCAACCCCCATATTGGAAGTATTTTCAATACACATTGCATTGCATGCTTCGCACGCCAACCCCCGAATTAGAGCATTTTCAGTACACAGTGCATTGCGTGTATTTTTGTTGAACCTTCACAGTTTTCTTATTTAATAGATCAGATCAAGCTCACAAGGGATTAAGGCTGTAACCTACTGCATCCATGTGTACGTTGTAGTTTAAATCAAGTACGTAAATCTAAATAACAATATGCATGCAATGCAAAATGCTGTAAAATATTTTGCTCGATCCTCTGTTGTGTCTATTTTATAATTTAATTTGCACTTTTTAAATCTAGTATTAATTTTTACTACTAAATTTCGGGATTTCGGGGGCTGGTTTGACCCTCTAACCCCCCCCCCCCCTGTCTACGGCCTTGACAAGAACTATTCAGATTTAACTGTAAATATATTTGTACTATTGCGTCAGCGCAGTAGCATAGGGCGAGCCGCCATCAAAGCAGGTAAGTGTGAAAAAAGGCTTAGGGAGTGGATTTTAATATGAGACCATATTTTTGATAGGTATATAGACATTTTCTAAAATAATCTTAAACCTTATTCCTACACGAGATTTTATTTACCCAAAAACATGAATATTTCTGTAGTTTGCCTTAGTCCAATAAACAACTAGAGAGCTGCTTTAAATAAATTTCTTAGTGCACCTAAAGATCCTAAGATAGACTATACCTATCTAGGACACACTTTTAGATCTCAAGAGTTTTTGATTTTGAAAATAAGAAAAAATGAGTTCTAGTCTAAGATTTAGGATGTATTAGGAAAGATTTAGATTAAACAAAACTGAATTTAAAAAAAATCTTTTATTGTAAATCAGAAAAAAATAACTTAAATAAATTAAATTAAAAAATTAATTAAATTAAATTAAATTAAATTAAATTTTGGATACAGTTTCAGTTCTATAGTTTTAGCATTTAGATCTGATGATTTCGTGATGAGGTAGTTAGTAGTATTTAGTTGTTATGCATTTATATTGATTACTCAAAATACTTATGAATAGCTAGATTAGGTAGTTAGTAGTATTTTGTTGTTATGCATTTATATTGATTACTCAACAAGCTAGATTAGGTAGTTAGTAGTATTTAGTTGTTATGCATTTATATTGATTACTCAACA
>JAGFPH010003193.1:79896-95919 GCA_018207615.1 Philaenus spumarius | reverse complement strand
GAAACTAATTTTAACAATAACCATAGCATTAAAAATAGATATGAATTAATTGAAAGAATAAATAGTACCAACATAAAAACCAACCACATACTAGCATCCTTCGATATCGTCAATTTATACACAAATGTACCGGTCAATGAAACTATAAATATCCTACAGGAACACCTTAAAAAACATTCGATGCTTAGCACAATAGCAATAAAGGAAATAATCCTGTTGCTATCCACAACCCTAAAACAAAACTACTTTGAATCTAATGGCAGTTTTTGCACACAGAATGACGGACTGGCTATGGGCTCCCCACTTTCGGGAATTCTAGCAGAGATATTTGTGCATCATTTTGAAGAAACTTACATGTTTAAAAAAAAAAAACAGACATCTGAATAAAATAACTTATTATTATAGATACGTGGACGACACCTTGTGCATGTTTGACGGCACCACAAGACAACTAGATATGATGCACAAATACTTAAATGAATGCTCAAATAATTTAAAATTCACACAAGAGAAAGAAATCGATAAAACCATACATTTTCTAGACCTAGTGATAAGTAACAATAACGGCATTCACAATTTTGATATATACAGGAAACCCACAACTAACGACCAGACCATCCATGCCTCCTCAAATCATCCACAAATACATAAAATGGCCGCATATAATAGCATGGTCCACCGGCTCTTAAACACACCGCTAAGTCCGGATAACTAAAATAGAGAACTTAACATTATTAAACACATAGCCTCTGCAAACGGTTACAATCCCGCAATAGTAGACAGGATAATTAGGAAGAAAAAACAAATTGATAAGCTGCCAAAAAATCTTCTCGTGGAAACAAAAAGCCAAAAAACATATATATCGATTGAATTCGGTAGAAGATTAGAGTTCCGACTCAGGAAAGAGCTCACGAAGCATAATATAGTTTTATCGTACAAAACGACAAGCAAATTAACTAACATCCTAGGCCCAAAAAGTAGCTTCCCAATTAACAAAAATAATTTATCCGGTATATACAAATTAAGATGCACAGACTGTGATAAATTCTACATCGGCCAAACGGGACGATCTTTCATCCCTCGCTTTAAAGAACACACACCACGACATACAAAAATTGAGATCAAATCCCATTTCGCACAACACCTTATAGATTACAACCACAAATACACTTCCTTAGACCAAAACTTTGAAATACTTCACATCTGTAAGAAGGGCCGATTAATGTCATCACTCGAGGAATTCGAGATATACGCCGCAACAATAAATCAGAGCCAAAATTTATTGAATGACAAGATAAACTTTAGTTCTAATGAATTGTTTAACACAGTCATCCAACTAAAGGAAGGAACCCTACCGCACGAGCCATAGGTCGCACACACATACTTCAGTAGTCATTAGAAACCGGCCGGTATACAACGTGTTCAGCTACGTAGCTAAATTTAAAATACTGTATTATTTAACCGTGACATTCGTACATTTGTAAACATGTTTGTGTAATCGTTGTGTTTGTAATGTGTAAGGTTTGATAAATGTATTAATTTATTTTGTGAACTTAAGTGCCAGTGATGACAACGCCTCAGAACGGCGGAAATAAAACAACATTTTTTAACATGATGGACAAGGATCCGACGATGATGGTTTAACCGTCGAAACTAGTCATCCTAAGCAGGAAGAAAAAACATTGGATTGTCAGACGGAAATACAAGGTAATTAACCTTTCTATATTCATTGAATTAACAATCCAGGAGGTTACACATAAATATATTATGTCTAAAACTATTGTAGGCTGCCATTTTATGGGAAGATGGAGGATGGATGGTTAGAGTTTGCGTGAATAGTATGGTTTGTGTGAGTGGGTTTCCTGTATATTTTGAAATTATGGTTGCCATTCAATATTGTTATGGTTAGATCTAGAAAATTAATTGAATTGTTGTTCTGTATTTCGGTTGTGAATTTTAAATTAGGATATACCGTATGCTGTTGAGGTATGTTGCAAAACTTAGTTCAGTGCGAAACAGTGGGCCCACCGGACATGTTTTTAATAAATGTGATTTTTAAATTATTTAAATGTTTGTGAATTTTGTATTAAGTGTTAAGTGTTCCATGAAAACGGAGAATTTCCAACAAACCACTTGATAATGGCTGAATAGCCGAAATGGTCGTCGTGTATAATACGACAAATTTGACTACTGACGACAGTAAGTTGTTCAAATTATATTGATTTATAACAGTAGTCGGAATGGCGAATAACAAAATAAATGTTGTATTATTGTTACACTGTAAATGTCGGAATGTTTGTATTTGCATAATATAAACTTTTTTTTTTATATACGAGGAGGGAAATGCTTTAAGCACAGAGTGTGGGACTCCCCTCGACACGCCAGAAGGCTCCACGTTCTGAGGTAATACCCACTAAAACCCACCTCACCTCTTGTCCGTTTACTGATGTTCGTTAAAGACTACCCAGAGGCACCACCTTTGGGCATAACTTCTCTGGGAAGCACGGACACTTATACAGTTATCTTAACTGCTCTTCCTTGATTTGTAATACTTTTATCAAATATTCTTCAACGCACTTCCATTTGTATTTGTCTTCCAGCATTTGCACCACTATATTGTCGGGTGTAATGTTCACCCCTATCTGTTCTCGGAGTCTTTTTTTCTGTACATCCCTTGCCTTGCAGTCAAACAGCGTGTGACAAACATCATCTCTGTCGGACCCGCAGCTTATACAGGTACTGACTTGTGCTCTGTGGAACCTCTTTAGATAGTGTCTAAAGCACCAATGACCCGTGAAGGCCTGCGTTAAGTAGAAAATCATCTCTCCATTACCTTTACCAAGCCAACTCTCTAAATCCTTCACTATCGTGTGGTTCCATCTACCAGACTGTTCTTCATCCCAACGTACTTTCCATTTTTATATAAGCCTTGCTCTAGCTTCTTTCTTTACTCGGGCTATAACTTTATTATCATCTTCTGACCTCAAGTTCTCCCTAAGTCCAAAGTATATATCCCTTCTTTTTCTTGAGCTAAGAGGTCAATAGGCGGTGTTCCTGCAAGGACTAAGATTGCACTTTCCGACACGGTGGTGTAAGCTGCCACTATCCTCAACGCAGCGGTCCTCTGGACAGAAAGCAGTCTTCTCTTATGGCTCTCCTTATCCAGGGCTTCCGCCCAAATAGGCGCTGCATACAGCATCTTAGCCTGCATGACGCTTGCCAATAGCCTTCTTTTCTTCTCCTTAGGGCCTACTATATTTGGCATAAGTCTTGCTAGCCTTCCTCCAGTCTCCGAAGCCTTTAGGCGCCGTCTTTTCAATGTGCGGCCCGAAGGTAAGATTCTTATCCAGTTCCACGCCCAGGTATGTTAGCTGTTTCTTCCAACGGATAAGTGCTCCATCTATTTTAAGTAATGGCTGCCTATACGCTCTTCTTTTTGTTATCAATACAGCTTCAGTCTTATTTACCGCCATCTCCAAGTTTTTATCTTCGAGCCACCATCTGACTCTTGTGATAACACTATCCATTTTTGTCTCTAGAAGATCTTCGTTTGCTGCTTCTACAGCCAGGATGACATCGTGAGCAAAACCCACTATCTTTACCCCTTCCGGTAATGTCATTTCTAACAGGGAGTCGTACGTCACATTCCAGAGAAATGGCCCCAGACGAGATCTCTGAGGTACCCCGCATGTCATCGTTTCTCTGATGGTCCAGCCATGTCCTTCAAAAATAATTTTTCTTTCACTTAAATAACTTGCTACCATATTCTTTAAATAGCTTGGCACCCTTTTTCTTTCGAGAGCCATGTGAATGTCCGTCCACTTAAGGGAATTGAAAGCATTCCTCACGTCAGTTGCAATGAGGGCACAGAATCCTTTTTTGCTCTTTCCATAGTCTCGAGCCATTTTTGCAAAGTTTACTATCTCCAATATAGCATCTACTGTCGACATACCTTTTCTAAATCCGTATTGGTTTCGTGAAAGAGCATTTTCTCCATCTACAAGCCCTTCCAGCCGCTGCAGTATGAGACCCTCCAGCACTTTCCCCGACGTATCCAGTAAGCAGATCGGTCGGTATGAAGACGTGCTATCCAGTGGTTTATCCCGCATAATATAAACATTGAGTTTAAACATAGTTTGAATATAAGTTGTTGCAACTTTTCTATACTCTATACTAATGTTAAAACAACGTTGCATACAACTTTTGATGGAATGTGACAATGTTGCATAATGGTTAATTTAAAGTATACTTATACGATCATAAACAAAACTTCATCAACTTTATTACTTTCCCTACTTTACCATCGTTTATTCAACATTGCTAACTAAATATGCAAGTTGTAACAAAGCAATTAAAAAATGTTTACATTCAACACTGTATCAGTGACTTATATATGTTAGTATGTCATATAGGTCCACATCTAGAATTATTCAATTCAAATGGGTCACTTCATCACATTTTATAGAACCCATCTTGTGAATATTATATTTTTAACAAATATTTAATGCCATCTTTATGCCATTTTAATGTTACAGATTACAATATCAAGGTATGATACCTCCTGAAACACGTTCCGATGATTATCTAGACCCTACTGACAAGTTACATATAATTCATGACACTCCATATATCATGTAAGTTGTATTAAATAAAAATTAAAACACGCCTAGAATATTTACTTACTAGTAGTTAGTAATTGATTACCAAATTACTTAAAACTCCTAATTCTACAATATTGATACTTTAATTACTAAAAATAATAACAATTGTTTTCAGAAATGTTGTTATAATCTTACTGTTGAAATACTATACATTCTTGTACTTCTATAAACGCTATACTATCAGGCACAAAGATGTTCTATTATAAAATGTTCTTCCTCAAAATAATTTAAAAACTTGTATTTCCCACCGGATAAAATCCACTTTGAATTAAAACAATCTACCTATTGTTTTTGATTACTCATCTCGTTACAAATTTGGTTTATCACAGTTTATTAATTAATTCTTTTTTGAAGCTGAAACCCGTACAGGTTATTATAGTCTAAAAGTCATTAATAATAGAAGTAAAACTATTTAAAATATCTTAGTGTAAAACACCTCTGAGGATGATGACCATGTCATAGAAATGTACATAAGGGTAACGTATTAAACATAACTTACAATTTAGTTGTTTAGTTATTGTTTTTGTTCCTTGTTTTGTGGTTCGGGGTTTTTATTCAAATCAGTAGAACACTATACACAATTTGTCAATAAGAACACTAAAAACAACTATTTAACATTTAACTCAGTAATTAATTAAAAAAGCACAATAACTTGACGCACTTTGCATCAGAACAACTTGCGAGAATAGTAAACAACTTCGCAGTAGGCCACCTGATTCCACCGTTTCTTGTAGTTTACAAACTATTCATTAAACTAAATTAAATGTCATAACATATGATATCACATTGTCTAAACACATGATTTCTATTATAGACCTATTGGATATATTATCTTGTGAGCAGTAACATAAATATAATGCCCATGAAGGTATATAATGTGTTTTATAATGAGAAAACCCACGGAGGCAAAATATCGTCGCTTGGCACTTTTCGCTCATTTTTAGTCGACGATAATCGTCGGCGTGGCTCGCTAAGGGTTTTAACAGTAGAATGCAGTATTTAGATAATAAGATTTTTCAACACCAACAAAAGTGTTCTTTTACTCCCAGAAGATTCAATGTCTTTAAACGAGTCTTTATTAAAAACAACAAATAAATTATTTTGTCTTAGTGTCTTAAAATGTTTAAAACAAACAATTACCACATTTTAAGAAAATAATTGTATATTATACGACCTTCACGACGTATTTTAATTTTACGAGTGACATATAGTGTAGTGACACTCACAGGACGAAGAGTTACTACGATAAAAATTGTCGACGTAGTTAAATACTTCTTGTATATGTCACCGGCAAAGTACGAAATCAGGCATTATATAGAATGACTAGGCATTATATACAATGCCTAAACCGGGGCAGGTAAAGTATGAAATATCGCGCATTATATACTTTGCCTAGTCATTCTATACAATGCCCGCAGGCGCATCAGGCAAAGTATAAATTATTTAGAAATTTACATTGTAAAGTGCCGACATGTTTTTCTTACCGTCCTGACAGCGTTGCCGGATTGTTCTTGTTCTTTTTTGTGTAGAAACGAACAGTTTAGGCAACTCATTCTAATTATAAATAGTGTGATAATACTACGAAATATTATAATTACCGTATATAAATATTATAATCATACTGTTATCGGCAAAACACTGTGACTAAACAGTTTAGGTAAGTCCTCTAGTTTTTTTTTTAATTCTATTATAGAAAGTGATAATACTACGAAATATTATAATTATATAAATATTATAATCATACTGTTATCGGCAAAATACTGTGACTAAACAGTTTAGGTAAGTCCTCTAGTTTTTTTTTATTCTAATTATATAAAGTGATAATACGACGAAATATTATAATTATACAAATATTATAATCATACTGTTATTGGCAAAATACTGTGACTAAACAGTTTAGGTAAGTCTTTTAGTTTTTTTTTATGCTAATTATATTTCATACTCTGCCCACTGACCCTTTAGGCATTCTATAAAATGCCTAGTCACTATATACAATGCCTAGGCAAAGTGCTGAAATTAATGTAATTTTTATTCCATTTCACACTTTGCCCAAAACCGCTAGTCATTGTATAGAATGTCTAGGCATTCTATACAATGCCTGGATTTCGTACTTTGCCGGTAACATATACAAATAAAACTTAGTAAAATTGTGTCCAATAATTTACTACTCTTTATTATTTCTTTGTTAAATTTACTTAAGGAATCTTTCAGGTACTTTTTTGCCTACATCATCCAATTTCAAATTCAGCAATCACTCTGTAGTGCAGCTTGTGAATTCGATCCTGCGAACCCTAAAGCAGTAACTCTAGACAAGTGTGACATTTACGGTAGTAAAGAGGCAGGGAAATTAATAAAGTAAGTAGTTAGTTTAAGAAATACGTGTTTGTTGGTAGATCTATACTGTTGAATGTGTTTTATAATTGTCTTTGTAATGAAGTTATACATTAATTTCGTAGTTTAAATATTTGTTAAGTATAAGTTATGATGACATCTGTAGTATCATGTATTATTATTATTATCATTATTAAAATAACTTTGACAGTAACTATCACTATCACAATCACTTATAACATCACAATCAATATCATGATCACTAACATTATCTCTAAACCTATCACTACCACTAAAACAATCACTATTAATATCATTATTACGATCACTATCACTATTTCTATCACTACAATTACCACTATTATTAACGTTGCACGATTACTAAAAATATCTCTATAACTATCATTAAAACTATAATCATTATTGTCACTATCACTATCTCTAAACCTTTCACTATCATTATTACTATCACTGTCACTAAAAGTATCACAATCACTATTCCTATCACTAATTATTAGATTTGTGACTTACCGTCTTAAATTACACTACGATTACATAATAAATAAACCAAAACACTCTTACACGCCTGTATTGCTTGAACTAGTTACTCGAGAGCGAATACATGCAACGATGGCCCGGGACGCAATGGTGTTATACTCAAGTTAATCGCCTAGAAGGGATGATGGGTTATCAACATGTGTTAATATGGTGTCATATAACGCGTTAGATTAAAAGTTTAGTTTTTCATTTAATAACTTGCTACTATCTATTTTATAGTTTTTGTATATTTTGAAAAGTTCTAGCTCGTTCAACTTTCCTTTTTTACAACAATGTAATATTTCGAGGGTACCGTCTATGCTGGAGTAACCATGATCATTCTGGATAATATGTTCGGCAAATTTCGACTCGGTTCTTTTGAGGTTCGCACTGTGTTTGGCAGACGAAAGGTGTTCTTTAAATCTTTTCTTAAAAGATTTTCCTGTTTGTCCTATATATATTTTTGGACAATCGCGACATGATAATTGATATACTCCTGAGCCATTAAATTTGTCTTTCAATTTGATTGTATTACTTAAGTAACCCTTCAAATTATTTTTGGTTTTATAAGCGACCTTGTAGCCATGTCTGTTAAATATATTTCCAAGTATGTGTTCAAGCGGCTTGAAGGACATAAATTTGTCTTTCTTTCTTTGTGATAGTTCTTTAGTTGCCCATCACTATTATTCCTATCACTATTACTATCAGTATCATGATTACTAATACTATTACAATTAATGTTGCGTAAATTAAAATAATTATAAATATTATTTATAAGTTTAATTTATTACAAGAGTAATAACATTGAAAACATTGCAAATTCAAACGATGAACGCTTGTTTGTTAACAAGGAAGGTTACTTTGCAATGAGTTATACAACTGTCAACTATCAGCTGATCTGATTCCAGTATCACAGCAGAGACATCTGGTAAGTTATTGTGTACGCATACGATCGTATCTGCGTGAAAGGACTACGCAGTAACAGGCTTACTTTACAAGATCGCAAAAGAAAATGGCGTAGTGAAAAGTACTCTTAACTTTACGAAAACCAAAGATATTTTACGAAATTAAATGTCTGTTTGACCATAGCGTGCCTCACTACATTAATTATTATGAATAATTGTATCTAAATCCGGCCCGAGAACCAAAAATGTTGCGATAATTAAAGCTTTTGAATTTCAAGCGACTTTAACGTTCGAGGGACCAACTTGCTTTACACAAGTAAACACATTGAACTGAGAACAATTATATTCTTGTCCATATTAAACTGTATAATTGCGACTGTACATTTTCATAACTTGATGGAGGCGAAGTCTTGTCGATCTGTAGGACGGTGTAGGATAATGGCGATGTTCGTAAATGTTCACAGGACCCTGGCGAAGAGACTTGACACAAAGTAATTACAGTAGTTGTCACAAATCACTAATATCACTGTTCAAAGTTTTTAAAGATTAAACAAAGACAAGTTTTGTTATTTGAGTCTACTGCAAAATCTTTGGTTTAGTAAATTAAATTAACAGCACATGTCAAAGCCATGAGCGAATGCCCCATAATTCAAGCGATATGAATGTGTGTAAATGATGGAATAGACAAATTATACACTTTTTGTGACGGAATAAACGAGCATATTATCACAGAGAATAACTATAGCCTAATTATTTTATTAGCGGCGTTGTACATCAGTGTACATCAACATAGGCTACAGCGTGTATGACCGAACCATAAAGATCTCGTCTGTAATAATAGAGCATTGCTGGCAGGTCTCGTGGTTTCTTCAAGAAAACGGAAATTCTTCGGCTTTGTTTAGCCAGAGACCAATCAAAGGTAAAAAAGTAGCTTTATTAAACCTGCATAAAACTGATGTTGCTAAGCGGTGAATTGTACTGAGATATCGATGTTTTTCGGCGGGAATACAAAATAAATACAGAAAAATTACTATTAAAGACACTAAAACTATTACTATCGCTATTACTATCACTACGATGATCACTGAAACTAACACTAATACCATCACTATCTCTAAACTATCACTTTCACTATTACTAATACTATTACTACCAAAATCACTGAAACTAACACTAATACCATCACTATCTCTAAACTATCACTATTACTATACTATTACTACCAAGATCACTGAAACTAACACTAATACCATCACTAAATCTTAACTACTACTAATATTATAGTAACACTAACGACACCATCTCCATCACCGTCACCACTTTGTTTATGTTTTTAGTTAAAAATCTGAGAGTTCAACAAGCTGTTTTCCAATTTTCATTTTTAAATTAGGAATATTATACATGCTTGGTAAATTTAACGATTCTTTTCATCATCGTATTTCTTTGTTTATTGATCCTAAAGGAAAAATTATAGGTCATCTTTTAATCAGTGGTTTTATTAATAACTCTGTTAATATAAATGAGATGTAGACGATATGTAGAACACATAGTCATATACATTTATCTTAAATATCAACGATGTGGATCTTTAATTTGTTGAATATTTTACAGGAGTCAGATTTAAAATCACAATCAATGTTTGACTTCTATAAATTGACACTTAAGTTTCACTTGTCACGTTATGCTTGTAAATAACCGATCTTAAGGCTGATCATTAACATGTTTTTGTAATTTTATGATAAATGGTAACATACCACCATTTAATTAATCTTAGAAATTGTTTAAAAACAAGTTAAACAGAATAGTTCACCCCGAACAATCATTGTTTAATCTCCACTACTAAATGGCCATTACTATAATTTTGCTATATCTAATGCTATATTTCCATTCTAGAGACATGATTGCTTTGGGCTCATCTAAACCTTGGCCGGATGCATTAGAGGCAATCACTGGGCAACGAAACCTAGACGCTCGACCAATTGTGAATTACTTTTCTGAATTATATGAGTTTTTAAAAGAAGACAACGAAAGAACAGGAGAAGTCATCGGCTGGTAATGGCAGGCAATCTTTTTCGCATACTTTTAGTATGTTTTGTGTAAACTCGGATTCAAAATTTAAAACATATTGTACTAGATGAGTTAAGGATATGTATACTTTATTGATAATAGCAAATGTAAAATATGTTTTTATCAAACCTTTTCATGTAGGGTATAAGATATTAAACACAAGAGTTCGATGAATATTTCGTCTTAGGTTTACAATACTTTCAATATCGATTAGTAAAATAAAAGTCAAATTTGTAATGTTGAATGAATATAAGGAGCGTTTCCTAATTAATTTCAACTGAATATTTCCTAAATTTAAGGCTTGCATTGTAACATACAATCCTTAGATATAACAGGTGTCTTAAAAGTTCCCCGTTCTTTAACTTTAGTGTTTGTTAAAACAAACAAATATTCTTTGGGGAACGATACTAACTTAGCCCAAAGTATCTTTTGAAGCAACCGGAAATTTTGAGTGTCTACTAAAAATGTGGGATTTTGGGGGCAACTCAAAATTTTTAAATAGGAAGTATGGTCATGTGATACTTCATTTTAAAGGCATATTTAAGACTAGGAAAATTACATAAAGAAAAGAAAAATCGGACGACCCAAAACAAAATGGCGGCCCTAATTATTTTGAAATAAATCGACATAAAGTTGCTAATATCTCGAAGAGGAAGGGTTTTTAGAAAAAAATTAAAGAGACAAAAAATGTTTATTTTAAAGTGCTTGACCTAAAAAATTGCTTTCAAATCGATTTCGTATAGTTAATTTTTTACAAAATTTTCTAAGATGTAGGAGTCGACTTAAAATTTACAAAATGGATTTAGAAGCAATGGATCACGCATTTTGAAATTAACATTTTTGTCTCTTGAAATTTTTTTTTAAAAACTCTCCCTTTTCGAGATATTAGCAACTTTATGTCGATTTATTTTAACACGTTTAGGGCCGCCATTTAGTTTTGGGTGGTTCGATTTTTATTTTCTTTATGTCATTTTCCTAGCCTTAAATAGACCTTTAAAATGAAGTATCACATGACCATACTTCCCATTTAAAAATGTTGAGTTGCCCCCAAAATCCCCCATTTTTAGTGGACACTCAAAATTTCCGGTTGCTTCAAAAGATACTTTGGGCTAAGTTAGTATCGTTCCCCAAAGAATATTTGTTTGTTTTAACAAACACAAAAGTTAAAGAGGAGGGGGGGCTGGGATTTTTAAGACATCTGGCATAAATAACTCAGCAAAAGTTTGGTCTCTTCTCACCTAATCATTTATGATAGAGACTTTCATTTCATTGAAGTTGTATTGTTATTATTTTATTTAACTTATTTATGAAGAAGTAAATTAACTTGCTTGCTGCAGTTTTACAGATTGGCTGACCTACCTAAACGTGGAATCATATACGACACTTTTAACTTTAGTAATCAAATCATTGTTTATTGTTAGAAACGTTGCATTCAGTTCTTTCCGATATTTTATCCATAAGGATCAACACTGTTTCTTATTAGTTTTGTAAACATATTTAAAAAAAATTGAAACTATAAACTAAAACCTGGATCTAAAGGCACTGCTCTACCAAGGAAGTGAAATAAACTATTGAAAACCAACTAAATATTACATTTCATTATTATCAAGAGTGAAATTTATTTTAGTCTAAGTAACCATCTAAATTTTAGTTGTTTTACATAAAATTTACACAACACGTCAATTTTAAAAGCTTCAAGTTAAATTTCATAACCACTCATTTGAGTATTTACTTAAAATATCTCGTAAGGAATTCTGATTTTTAGTCCAATTATTAAAAAATCAAAAATCGCCAAATATTCCTCATATTTTCCAACTTAGTTCATGAAATTAACAATTTTGAAGAGTAAGCATGTTTGCAAAGACTACATTTGTTATATAGTATTTGATTACGAGTTTTGAGATTTAGTTTACAAAGTTTGTCACAAAAAAAAAAAACATTGTATCTACGTCGTTTATGTTCATAATGTAAACAAAATGTATTTCGAACAATAATGCATATCTAAGCAGTATTCAATAAATATGTTCAACACAGTAAAATAATCTTATTGAAGAAGTGAGAAAATTAAAACTGAAAGCGAAATTCTTTGATTGTAGAAGAAGAGTGTACAAACAAAATGTTTTTATTCCAAACCTTAGTTTGAAATTTTTCAGAAATCTTGTCAATTTCTTGCTTTCTTTTTTTTTTATTTAAATAATTGTCTAAAATCGCCGAAGTTCTTAAAAATTTCATATAATGTTACACGTTTGGTAGTTGTCATTAAATTAGTTCAGTTTCCTTCAAGTGTTTTGAGTGTGGTTTTTGAAGGAGTTTGCAAATGAAGTTGTAACTTTTTAAATAAATAATATTGTTTTATTATGTATGAAATCTTTTATGTTTTTGTATTCTATCAACACACTGATATAAATATATAATATTGTAAAAATAAATGCGTTATTATATTGAATTGTACTGTATTTTTATTTCTTAACCAGAAATGCTCTGAACGAAGTTGTGTTAGTTCACTCTAATGGGCCCATTATTTTCTGATTATATGCTGTCATACTTTTTTTAAAGTAAATTATATAATACATTTTATATCGCGCCTTCATTCCAAACAATATCAGACTAATAACTTCTATTGTTGAGCATATAACATTAATACAGTAATGTTATAACACCCAAAACACAATAAAGTTGTACGAAGAATATTCATTTATAACTTTTGCAACCCGAGCACACTTAATTACTTGATTTACCATTGTTCACTGCATATATACGGGCATATATATAACTAGATATATTTAAAAAAATATATTTGATAATAATAAGAGCTTGAGATTTAATAAGGCTGAAAAATATGTAAAATCCAGAGTAAAACATGTTTATACATATATAAATGTTTGCAATTATGAATAATTATTTTTGTTCATACGTTAATACTGTAGAAAAAACAACAACAAAAAAACACAACTATACTCATACAAAAGATAATTTTCCTAAAAACTGATTTTGATTTGTACCAAAAGAGAATTTGTTTAAATTTATTAGATAAATCATAAACTAAAGAAATATTTTCACGAAATGTTTCTAAACTACGTTACAATTTCAAATTCGCCTTTTCTAATAAAAACAAAAAAATACGTTAAGCATTAGTGTAATATTAAAACAAAAATGGTATTTAGCTTAATATCAATAAACATGTATTATAATTTCAATCATAAACGTTCATATTTTGAAATGACAGAGTTAACATTAGACATCACTTGCTTATATTGTAAATTATTCAAATGCCTAACAGATTAGTTTTTAAGTCAAATAGTTAAGTCATAACTAATAAATAAAAGATACATTTAGTAAATGTTTTTAATATTAGTTGTGGTCCGTGTCTGTTAGATCTTGCTCTATTTTTGATTAAAATCTTCCTCTTTTATGGTCAACATAATAAAGTGGCTCTCAATGTTATGGTTTCACGAATTTAAACAGTTAGATTTTTTTTATTAATGGTTGGTACGGAGTCCTGCGTAAATACACAAATGTGTACAAATACTAATACCACCTCAGGGTGAGGCGGAAATAGTCCACCGGAATAATACCCTTACCCTTGGGTCTCTTGTGCGAGTCGACTGTTTCCGCCTCAACCTGAGGTGGTATAGACTATAGTTATTACCTGTAACAAATGTTGTCTCCTCTTTGCTCCCCTGTACTCAGTTTTATTTTAATAAATTCTTCCTTTCTAATGCCAACCACAAATATTGAGCTCGTTGAGGTTGACGATTTTATGGTATCTTACCGAGTTATGCTTGAGAAGGGAGACGGTTCCTGCTTTTATAACGGTGCTTATTTCAAGTGCAGCACTGTCCCATTTGCGCCTCAGATGAGGACAATTTTCGTACATCACATTTTTAACAGCTGGAAACTGTTTAAGTTGTGCACTATAACGACGTGCACATTTACAGAACCATTGCCGAATACTATGCTTACAGCCCTCTCCACTTATGCTACCCATTCTGAAATTCACAGAGGTGGCTATGAGATTATACAGCCAGACGAGTACAAGGAGGGAAGGCTCATATTTGTGCTGAAGTATAATAGGCCTATTGAATCTATGAAGAGTGCACACTTTGAATCACTCATCCTCATTCTCCTCCTTTTTCAACAGTTATTAACACAATTTTTTGAACTTCATTTGATTCATACATTCCTTTCAAGCAACCTTCACTTGGAAAATCTTACAATGGAATTAATCTTTAGGATTGAGTTTCTTCTTCATCTTAAATTCTAATCACACAATAATTCCACAGCCTCTCATATAAATGAGAAAAAAGTAAGTAAGCTGTTAGAAAAATAATCCAGAAGTCCATAGAGATGCTGTCAAGAAGTACAGGAAAAACTATCCAGTACAAAATAAGAATGCAGTTAAAATATACAACAACAAAAATCGTGATGTACAGAGTTTGTGTACAAAGATAAAAAAAATCACACAAACACACACACACACACACACACATATCTACATCAATCAGGAGGCTGCTAAAAGGCACAATGAAAAATAAAGCTGATTTCTTGGAAAACAAAATCTTTGTCAGGCTTCAAGTACAACAGCACTACAGACTAAAGATGTTTTTATTGAGCAGCAAATTGCATGCAATGTATATCAAGTCAAGAAGAAAAAGGAAGAAAGCTCCGGCCTATATTGCAGCAAACAGTAAAGTTTCCAAATCCTGCCGAAAGCAACTAATCGTGATCTTCCGTTTCCTCTTGTGTTCTGCTACGGAGAAGATATCCACTGCATCAACATCCCTCAGTGTGACACAAAGTCTAAAGTGCCTCGCAAGAAAACACTTTTACCCTTACTGAACAATAGAAAGACAAGGCCAAGAAACGATGTATTACTTTACACAGCCTTCTTGATCAGTTTCTGGTTGGCAAGATAGAAACGGAAAAGTTAAATTTCATTAAGGTAAACTTATAATTAGGGTAAACTTCATTAGGTTCACTAGAGTAAACTTATAACAGAAATATGATTGTATCTTAGAGACACAATGTGTAAAGGAGATGGACTGACAGAAGTTTGGTAATGTGATAGTGTTAAAATTCAGTTCCACTGGCGGGCATCTTAACATGTACAAGAGAACTAAATACGTACGTCATGAGATATTTCGTCATTATGGCCGTCCTGATTAGTGCATTGCGTTTATATATATTTTTAAATTTATTGAAATTATAACAGTAATACCTTGCTTTGAACTGTTACAAATAAAGAGGCCTTCAAAGCTTATTTCACAGAATCATTAGTTTGTGAAAATGAAACGTATAAAATCACCTATGATTTTGTGCTGGATGAGTTAACAAGTAGGCCTATTAGGCCAGTCGGTAGGGGTAAATTTAGACCAAAAGTTCCAGTAATTTACAATACGGCTGATTTTTACTTTCTCCACCCTATACGTAGTATATGGAGAAAGTATTGTTTTCGTAAAAATGTTCGAATTTGAATTTTCAGTTGAATTATCTGTTTTGGTGCTCCCAGAACCCCAAAAAAT
>JAGFPH010003193.1:39292-50036 GCA_018207615.1 Philaenus spumarius | reverse complement strand
TATAAAAAGTAGGCCTAATTCAAATACAATAATTAACAATTTAATATAAAATAATATAAATACTTCAAATAATTTGATAATCTATAAACAAAATCTACATTACAACGGGCAGGACCCGTGTAATTCCGGAAATTTAAATTTTTACAAAAATTTTGTAAAAAGCGATATTTTTAGGCCAACATGGAATCTTGATCGTATGTAGTACAACCTTCAACAAGTTGGGGCGAGCGGGGCGTCATCTACGGAAGCGACTGTTGAACCCTGACTTGTCCAGAAATGCAAAAAGAACTTAGCCTCTAATTAATGATTTCGTAGGGAATACCAGGCTCCAGGAATATTATGTATTTGGGTTCTTCTAAAGGAAACACACTGCGCTAAACACGGGTGTGTCAGCCATGCAATTCCCAAATCGTAATATTAAATAATGCTTAAATGCTAACGTAATTCAAGTCTAAAGTTAAGGGAAAATTTAAATTTTCTCAAAATCCAGAAAGAAATGTGTTTTTGGTTTAATAAAGAATAGACCTAAAAGAAAGGTGGAACAAGAAAATAACGAATTTTCAATATTATAGAAGTTAGTTAAAATTGTCAAGTTTAATTATTGTCACTTAATTATAAAAGAAAAAAGGCTAAGTAAAATTTAATCATAACAATTATTTGTAAAAGGAAAGTTTTATTAGAGAATCAAAAAAAAGTTTTAATATTATTATAGAAAAAAGGGAGAGAATTTTCACACCTTAGAGTCAAAATAAATAAGAAAATTAAAGTTTTAAAGATTATAATAAGTAAAGTTAAATTAGTAGCGTAAAATAATGTATGTAAAACCCAGTATACCAAATAAATTTCGAGAAATTAGTTAAATCAAAAAAAACAGATAAGTCCCATAACTCCAAGAAAAAAAAGGAAAATTCACAAAATGGTGGCTAGTACATAATTTTGCAAAGGACTACAGCATAGAAGAAAAGAAAATCGCGAGTTGGAAAAAGTGGAAGACATTCCCGGAAAACGTAACGAGAAAGGCACGTGCGGGCCTCGCCCGAGAACGCAAAGTCGTACGAACACCACTCGAATTCGTAAATAAAAAGGAAAATTCAAAGAACCAGAAAAGATCACTAGCGTGAAAAACTAACGACGCGACGCCGCGAGGAGTTAAAGACAATAGAAGGAGAACAATAGTGGTTTTACAGCTATAACAGGCTAAAATGCGCGCGGAATTAAAGGCCAATCACAAACGAGATATGTTAATACCAACCTAATAGCATAGATCATGAATAATAAATAGATCTTGCATCCATACGGGGGTTGTGTGCCGGAAAAAAGGTGTTCGCGAAAATAGTACATGATCGCGCCGCGAGGTAGCGCTAGGGAGAAAGCATTGTAAGCATTGGTGTTTCCAACCAGCTTCCTTCGTTTCCCCAATAGATAGCGCCAAAAAAGTCGAATTTCCAGTGGAACAAAATATTGCATTGGATCGGAGTTCTATTAGGTTATCCAAATACAATGATAATAGTGAAGTACATTAAAGAAATCAATAGAATAAAGTAGATGAAAAGTACAATAGAATAATAAAAATAACCTGGACAATTTATGGAAAATTAAGAAAAACTATCTGGAGAAGAAAAACCCCGGAAAAATCTAAATTAAAAAACAAGAGAAACGTAGTGCATGTTACTTAATGTTGGTAACAGATCTAGTGGAAATGGACACTATATAAGCGCGGGACACGATGTCCTGGGAACTTTTTTTAATTTTATAAATCTTCAATGTAGAGTACTCGTCACGCTGGGCTCTACAAATTTTACTCTCTTAGATAAATTGGACTTAGAAAATTTTACTACGTTCAACATAAATGAAAAATTTATATCTGCTATAAATTATCAGTATTTACTACAAGTTAATACAGTTCACTGGTGAGAGAAGTTGCGAAGTTCACCATTGATCAATATTATTCAAATAATATTGAAACTACGAGGACTTCAAGGAAGTAGTAAATCGACTTCATTATTGGAACTTCAGGAACTCGACTGGCGAGCCTATAGGACATGAATTGTTAACAACGCTGGAAAAGATCGAGCAAATCCCGGACACCAGGAAGACATCTCTAACCATCAATCACCTGTAATTCAGCCAAGTACAACTGTAAAATCAACACAACTACAAGATCACAGCACGCTGTACAACTGCAATAGACTTCAGCATCGAGAGCAACTCAACCCTGCTAGCCAACCTGCAGCACCCAAACAACATCAGCACCGTTAAAGACGGCCAACTTAAGGCCCATTCACACACACCAGTCACGTCACCGTCACGGCGCGTCATCGTCAGGGCACGTCACCGTCAAAAAGTATTCTGTAATGCGTTTCCCGTGGCGCTGTCTACACTGAACAGTCGCAGTCCCGGTGCAGGCCGCCAGTCAGTGCACCGGCGTCCGGCAGTCATTGTCAAACTTCCTCATCGCCGATATTTTCCAAAAGTTCGGCCGGCTGACGGTGCAGTTTCACATTGGTTTTACGTTGCATTTTGTACTTTATCAATCACAAAATGAATGACGAAAAATTAATCGAGTGTGTTCGTCAACACGTTGTTCTATACGATTTGTCGGACCCTAAGTAATAATATATAGAAAGAGTGTTGTGTCATTCTAAAATATTTAAAGAATTTACATTCATCATCCAAAAGTTCTTTAAATAATGTCGAGAACTCTCCCTCACTATCCCTTTTCTGCCACGCTTTATGCACCCATACCATGCATTTTTTAGTGTCCCCCCTCTGCTAATCCACATCGTCATCCAAGGCTATAGCGATGAAAGCGAGCTCTTCTTCGGTAAAACTTTCCATGTGAATGTAGCTGACTGTGTCCCGCCGGATGAGCCGATGACGCCCCCTGACTGTGATGCGCCGTGACGGTGACGTGACTGGTGTGTGTGAATGGGCCTTTCAGCGTCGCTAAAAGGTCTGTGAAAAGCGTACTTACGATACTGTCCCCTATGAATTTGCCTGATTATCTTCAATTAAATTTATTAAATATACTGGGTTATGTAGGATTATAAATAGATTGTTTTCTTGGTGTAAATTTAAAATAAAAGTCGTAATTAATTATGCTAAAATGAATTCAATTCAAATAATAAAATAAATTGAATAATTAAATGTCATAAAAGAATAAAATAAAATAAAGATAATAAAATAAAATAATTAAAATCAATTAGAATATTAAATTTGTTCTGTCTTTATTAATTAATTAAGAAGAATAAAAATTTAATTTAATTGGTTAAAAATTTTATTCGTTTGGAAGGTACCAACAAAGAGAGAATATTTTGATTTATGTTTTTTTAGTTTTGAATAAATTGTTAATTATTATTTTACAGTATAAAAAAGTTTTAGTTTTCACTTACCTATTGTTTGCATATTCCATTACCATAATTCCTAGTGTTTTAATTACAATCAAAGTGTTGCATTATCAAAATATCCAAAGCACAAATAAAGTTATTTACAAGGTCAACTCCATTGTTCTCATTACCTTGAGGTAGATAATAAGAAAAATTAATTTCTTGTGTTCTAAACTGAGCTTAATTACGATTTTTGGAAGGTTAATTTTGGGTAATTTTTTGGTCGAAATATTTAGACAGCTAAATATTGGACAATTAGTTATATCACCTAGGCCAGACAAAAATATAGCCTATTTCTTCCAGGAGGTGATATTTAACTTATTCTGCAGCTATTATAGTGCAAAAGTGTTACAGAAAAATTCGCTCGCAAAGAGAGTGCTCTATAGTACGTTGTAACATATAAAATAATTTTTACAACAAAGCTTTCCTGAAACTAGGCAAGTTATTTTTGTCAGCTCTTGATTTCGACAGGTGTAAATCCTAACAGTACTCAGAGTTCAACGAGATTTTATGAAATGCAGGTCGACCTTTTTAAATAATAGCAGGTAAAGAGGACTTTTGGGCTATTGTTATCAACGTTTGACGATGTTTCTTACGCTTCAGAGGATAATATTTTTACTTAAAGGGGTCATTTTCGTTCTTAGAATACATTTTTGCAAGGAATGGTCAACTGTCTACGGTTGTAAATAATAACCTTCAAGAACAACATAATGACATTGAATATTGTAGTTGCAGCTAAAAGAAGTTATTTTTGTACTATTAATAATTTTAAAACATAATATGAAATTATATAAAGTAACAAGGAGAGGTGCAATCTACAAAATTCAATTTAATGGAAACAAATGTAAGCCTTACTTACAAGACAATATCTATGCTTTAGATTATTTATACTTACTGCTTTCCTTTCTAAACTATAATCAAAAGTTTAGAGTTAGAAATATTTACACCCATGACTATATTTATATAAGTTATCAATATCATTAAGTATTGGCTTTCCATATCATGCATATAAAACTAATGATAACACATTAAGTAAATCTATCTGCATTTTTAGAAATATAAAATATTAAAACTAACAGCTTGTTTACATTGTTCATTCTCGTTTATATACAACTCGGTGTAATAATAGTAATAACTATTTTTATGTTATTTTGTTTAATACAAAAGTGGTCTATTCAAGTAATAAGTGAATTGTATGCATTTTGAATTATTTAACCTGATTTAATAAAGAAACATGTAAAGTATAATGAATATAAGGCTTCAAAATTGTATATTGTATAGCAATACCCATCTAAGCTGGATGTGCCCAATGAGAATGCTCGATATATACTAAATATAAGTTATATCCTAATTATAATGACTAAGTTTTTATGTTTTAATTAATTAGAAATTATAACAAAAGTCCTAATTAACAAAAATAATAAAATAATTCGTTGTCTATCATATTTTTACTAGTGTAATAAAACCTAAATTAATAATGGATGATTTTTTTTAATAAATAAATGAGGTGTTTAAATTCAACTTTTTGAATACCATTTCTATATATTTACTGTTATTGGATTTATGTTATTACTTTTCTGTGTATTAGAGTGGAGTAGAACTGTGAAATTCTTACAATGTATTTAATCTTAATCGTCTGCATTGGTGGATCCAGGGGGGCTGCAGTCCCCTCCTTTGGGTTGTTATATTTTTGTTTTGTTCAATCGTCCAAGTGACAGACTGCTCAATTGAGTAGTCTCAGACAACACAACTTGTATAGAATATTTCACCCACTAAATATTATCCAATCTCAATAAAACAAAAAACAAAAGCCATTGGAAAGGAAATGTTTTAAACTTTAATTTTTGTTCTTACAAATTTCTTCTAAAATGTATATTTATATATGTAATCATCGTTGTAAAATTTCAGTTGTCTAAATCAACTGATACCGCGCTAGAAAAGCATAAGGAAATGACTCAAACTCGTCACTTTTTAAAGGCACATAACCGTTAGACAGACTTGTTTTGAAAAGGAGATAAGGCCACCATTGCATTTGTCAAGATTTGATCTTTCCACCACGATCTTCTAATCATTCGTCACTCTTACAGTTTCTTAGATATGAAGTTTTCTGTAAACCCTTGCAATTGGACAGTTTAAAAAAATGAGAAAGCACATTTTGCAATCGATGTATCTACTACAAATTAATCTATATATTCGTAAAGTGATTTTTATATCGATTTGAAGGGCAAGTTCTATATTTTCGTTTGATATAAGGAAAACCTGGTTTAGTGTTCCGAAGGTATTCGGGTATTTCCGTGAAATATTTACATTTTCAACGCCCCAGGCACGTTTACCTATTCTCGTCTGATGGAACTGTATACTATACGTTTGTAAGAATTTTGTTTAGTTGTTCTAATTTAGTGAAATAAGAATGTAGAATAAGGCTATTTAAAATTTTCAAGTATACAATTCAATTCTATGATTTATTCTCTACAATTTGTTACAATAAAATTTCATTTTTGGATAAAGCATATAATCCTTAACTCTTATTCAAAATGGGTGCTTGTGAGATAGTCTAAAAAACGTTTTCAAGCACTGTATTCCAAAAAATGATTCTATACCCCTCTCCCCTCGGATAGGTGACAGCCCCCTCCTTGAAAACCGGCTGGATCCGCCCATGATCGTCTGTAGTCTTTAATAACTTCGTAAGCCCACAATAAACCATTCTAATTCTTAGTTGTAGATTATTTAACTATAATATATGACATATTATTGAATGACACATTCGCAATGAAGGGAAAAGGAAGGGCTACCATACACAATTTCTTCAAAATGACTTTACTTCAGACGTAAATGGGATTGTCTTAATTAACTATGAATAACTTCACTACTAGGCTATAAATAATTCCCCCTCGCAGCTGAACCGCTGACGTGTTTTAGGGTTTCAACCATCTATTTGGGAAATTGTTCTACTCACGAAGGCGAATAAGTACGTGTGTATGATATATATTAGTAGAACTGGTTTGTAACTCAGTCTCCAGCCGCGGTTCAAGTGCTCAAAATTCGCTTTGTGAGCTTGCTCCTCGTCCTTGAGGCCTAGGCTCATGGGCAGCTTCACTTCGCTCGCAGCGTACAAACTTGGCCGTTGGGCCCCGGATCGGAAGATGACCGACGTGGATTTGAACTGGGTACATTTACGGTATTTTACATTTCGATCGATTTTGGGGGAACCAAGTGAGCTATAAGGTCGTGTAAAAAAACTAAATGTGCAGAATAGCATCCGACATTGATTTTGTTAGATAACACGCTAAAAAAATCATTCTCATACGAAAAATCTAAAAAAATAGTTACTTCCGGTCAAAAAACTTGCGTCCGGTTGTTAGATTTTTTTTGGCAACAAGATGTGTACCAAATCGAACTTAAAATACGGAGTGAGAACACACACATATAGGGTGTCCCGTAAGTATTGACCAAAACTTCACGAGGTTATACTATAGGTAAAAACAAACAATTTTCACCATATAATCTAACTATCTTGCTTAGTTTTCTGCCTATCTGTCTGTATGTGTTTTTTTAGAAAAAAAATCTATCTTAAAAATGGTTTGAGATATCAAGTTGAAACTTTTTACATTTAATGACCTTATTAGTGTGCATCTTAGATAAAAGTTTCAAAATAATATAATTTACAGAAACAAAATGGCGGCCATTTAAAATGTTCAAATCCCAATAACTTTAAAACGAGGGATGTTACAAAAAAAAGGCAAGATACATAAAAAATAGCCCCTTTTAATACAAGCATTTTGGTACCTGGTTTATTGATCTAAGATAAGTAGTAACAGAAATAAGTAAGATTTCCCAAGTAAAGGTCTATGCTTAAAGGTACAGCATTACAGAAGAATTAGGTGCATAAGGCATTATGCATCAGCTGTTTTTATGTAACAGCTGATAATAAATTAAGAGATAGTTAATTGTTGTGATGATTTGTTTACTACTTGGAACTAATATTGATTTTAACTGCTTAACCACAACACATCATGTTTCTGTAATATTGTGAGTCGTGTTTTTAGTTGTGCTAAAATATTGTTAGTTTGCACTGAAGATGGAACAATATTCAGTAGCTGAATACACTGATATTCATCACTATGTCTATGGATTGGCTGATGGTAATTCAAGTTTAGCAGGAAGACTGTACGCAGAGCGTTTCCCTAACAGAAATCAACCGGGTCACAAAGTGTTTATTGCAGTCCACAATCGTCTTAGGGAGAGCGGAAGTGTTCAAAAGTGCTCGGATATAGTAGGCCGGCCAAGAACTGTTCGGTCACTTGCTTATGAAGAAGCTGTCTTGAACCAGGTAGGAGATAATCCATCAACAAGTACAAAGGCTATAGCACATTACATGGGTGCTAGCAAGAGTACTGTGTGGAGAACACTGCATGAACAATTATTATATCCCTTTAAATGCCAAAAAGTGCAGGAACTACATCCTGAAGATTATGCACAAAGGTTAGATTTCTCTCGTTGGGTGTTGCATAAACAAGTAGAATACCCAAACTTCTTAAAGAATGTCCTTTTCACTGACGAAACGACTTTTACCCGTGAGGGAGAATTTAATGTAAAAAATAATCATGTATGGGCCCAAGAAAACCCAAATGCAACAATTCAACGCCATCATCAAAGAAGGTTTTCAGTGAACGTGTGGGCTGGTATATTAAATGGCAGTTTAATTGGACCCTATGTTTTGCCGAATAAGTTAAATGGACGGGTATACTTGATTTTTCTCCAAGATGTTCTGCCTGAGCTTCTCGAAAATGTTACTTTCTATGTTAGGCAACAAATATGGTTCCAACACGATGGGGCCCCGGCCCACTTTACAAATGCAGTCCGACAGCACCTTAACGCAGTGTATGAAGATCAATGGATCGGACGCGGTGGTCCTGTCCCTTGGCCCCCAAGATCCCCGGATCTCACACCGATTGATTTTTCTGTTTGGGGACACATGAAACAATTGGTGTATTCCACTCCTGTTCCAGACGCCATGGATTTGGTTGCTCGCATTGTTGAAGCTGCTGCAGTAATTCAGGAGCAAAATCATTTTGAACATATTCGGCGGTCAGCTTTACAGCGATTTACACTGTGCAATCAGCAGAGAGGAGGCCACATTGAATATTTGCTTCGAAATCATAATTAGGTTTTCTTGCTTGTTGTTTCTTTAATGTCACTTGTGTTTTACAGTTCAGGTAATATTATTTGTTGCTTGTTGTGACATGAATTCTTCATAATTATTGGAAAATACATTGCAATTATGAATAAAACACAAACCTTTACTTGGGAAATCTTACTTATTTCTGTTACTACTTATCTTAGATCAATAAACCAGGTACCAAAACGCTTGTATTAAAAGGGGCTATTTTTTATGTATCTTGCCTTTTTTTTGTAACATCACTCGTTTTAAAGTTATTGGGATTTGAACATTTTAAATGGCCGCCATTTTGTTTCTGTAAATGATATTATTTTTAAACTTTTATATAAGATGCACACTAATAAGGTCATTAAATTTAAAATGTTTCAACTTGATATCTCAAACCATTTTTAAGATAAAAATTTTTTTCTAAAAAACACATACAGACTGTACAACCTATAGTATGTTTTCGAAGACGTGCTGGGCAGATAGATGGTACATGTCAAATGCCCTATCAAATGAAATGTGCGAGCACTTACCTCAATTTGAAATATTACCCTTTTGACACTTGGTTTACCATTTACAAATAAAGTATACTCAAAGTTAATTGAACTGATTTTATTGTCAGTAAAAAATATTATACGCCCTTAGTAATAAAATATGAAATTTATATGCCCTTAATGAAAATACAATAATTATTAAATAACCCTCCCGAAAATTTTTATTAATAAAACCCACCCGTTTTCATTTTATTCAGAATTTAATTTTTACAATAATATAAAAAATTACACTTATAAATTTAATACAATTATAATAATTGGCACAGGTGTGTGTCTACTTGAACACAAATGAGATTTTAACTTAAATCTAATAATAGGCACACTAGCCTAAATCTTAAGTCTATCTGGCCAGTATTAATTATAATTATTTAAAATAAAAATGAAGTTAATAAAAATTATGTTTAAATTTGGAAAAGGTTAATTCAGGTTGTCACTTAGTTAATTCAGAGATATAATCCTTTGAGGATTGGAATCTCTAAATTGGCATGCTACTCCACCCAATTATTTATTAAATAAGCCATGTACTTAATTATTCAGCCTAAACAAAAATATATTGCAAAAGACAAAAATCACCTTACACTTCCTGCAGAAAGTGAAGGTTAAATAAATAGGTTGGCAATTGTAAATGTAACATAGTTCAAAACAGTAACACTTTGTAGAATAGTTTATGCTGCAGAATTAAAACTGGTGAAATTGTCTATTGTAGTTAATTGGCACATTGTGGACATAAACTTGCTTTGAAAACAGATGTTGTGCCCCTGAAATCTAAGTTGAATAATTAGAGTTGATGTAGGATTGTAATAGCAAAGTTGAATAGTTAAAGTTGAACCCAGATTACACTGTTGAAAAAATACATCTGTTTTAGTTAAGTACATTTTCCATGCAATCAAGGTAATACAAAGTTTAACAGGCTCTGACATATTTTGAAGTTGCATGTTTCACATTATAAGGTTAAGCTCTGATAATTTACTAAGTCAAGCTAATTAAATAATTCTCAAAGAAATTGCCATGAACGTTAATTTTTCTTGAATACATTTGCACAGAAATTATTGAAGTGAAATTTATTATAAACACTTCAAATGAAACAAACACCAAATAAAATACTTTACTTTCCTTATTAAAGTTAACTTGTTAATTAGGCTAAAAACAATTATTAGGCTTTTAATTGGCTGATTTTGAATAGAAAGGCTTTCTTAAAGTAAATGACATTGTCTAGTTTACTATTTAAAATTATATTACACACAAATGAAATACCATGAATAAACCAAGTGGTTGTATAAATGTGAGCACTAACTCTTACCTGGGTTAGAAGCTATGTAGAATTACACATGTTTAATATGAAAGATCGGGAAGTTAAACTATTACACTTACATTACTGAGGCTAACGTTACTTAATTTAATAAAATGACTTATGCACAAACACTTCCCGACATTACGCAATCAGACATGTGGTTAACCTTTTTTTTGTAACGAAGTCGTTTTTCCTAGCAATGAAATGAATTACATAAAATGACTTCTCTCTTATCTTAGGATATCTCGTTAGCGCTTATGCGGATGGTTGACGAGTCTACGCATTGGATGCCAGTCACAGCAGATGGATTACAGCTGTTGCTGAGTTACGTCTTCTGTCCGCTAGGTAC
>JAGFPH010003193.1:0-26366 GCA_018207615.1 Philaenus spumarius | reverse complement strand
CAAAATACTGTGATTAAACAGTTTAGGTAAGTCCTCTAGTTTTTTTTAATTCTAATTATATAAAGTGATAATACGACGAAATATTATAATTATACAAATATTTTAATCATACTGTTATCGGCAAAATACTGTGACTAAACAGTTTAGGTAAGTTCTCTAGTTTTTTTTTATTCTAATTATATAAAGTGAAAATACGACGAAATATTATAATTATACAAATATTATAATCATACTGTTATCGGCAAAATATGTGAAGTGACTTTAAAGGGGTAAATATTGTCTAGCTATGAACTCAGTTCTGGTATGGATAAAGTTTTCTTCAAGACAGCCTCGCAGGTAGACGCGGAGGGATTAGGGGCTGGGACCTCGCGCAGACTACGACAATACGACTGAGTCGTTAATGAGATTCGGCAACGTCGTGCTGTCGTAGCCCTGCAGATATATTTATTGCCCCCCAAGGGTTCCAGGTAGCATTCAGTCGTGTTGTCATACAACCCCCAGGAACATATCCACAAAAGGGGTCCAGAGAGTTCGGGGACACTCTGTATAACTTACATTTGAAAATTATTTAAATGTAACAAAATAGCATTAATTATTTCCATACACACTGGTGCCAACGCAATGGACTGACCTTACAGCCTAGGTAACCCAGCTGTATGATTATTGTTTCAACACAAAGCCTAAACACGTAGGGTATACAGTCAGTTGAAGGTATCTAATGATTGCCAAACGTCTGTCATGTGATCAATTTCGTATTAATATAAACTATATAACTTGATAAGGTGCTAGTTATAGGAACTCTTTAAAATTACCATTAGTTTAACATCACTTAAATTCTTAACAATAACTTTATATTACGGGACAATCACATTTTTTCTAATTCTAAAAACTGCGATCAACGCAAAAGACTGACATTACGGCCCTGCTAAATCGGCTTTATGAATATTGTTTCGACAAAAAGCATGTTCATCATGATAATCTGTTTTTTGTGTTAATTGCTAAAAATGCTGATTGAAATTAAAATTAATAAGTTTGTTAAGTAAAAAGTATTTAAATATTACAAAATAACCTTTAGAGACAAAACTGCTGTCGATAAAATAGACTGACCTTACAGCCTAGGTAACCCATCTTCATGAGTAATGCCACAAAGCCTAAATACCCAAGGTATAAAGTCAGTCTAATAAGAAAATCTTGGTATCTGTCGAATGCAAAAAATCTGACATGTAATGAATTAATATACTTTAGCCTATGTTTATAAAACAATGTGACTTTTTAGGCAATCTGTTGTAGTTTTAAATAACAAAATAACTTAATTAAAATTTTAAGGCATTAACTTTGTGGAAGTCGAACATTATGTTACTGAAGGAATAAAATGCTATATTTATTTACTGCTGGTTCCAACCTAAATAAATAATTTACTGGACTTGTACGATTTCTTCTATATCTCAAAATAACTTTTGGGTCAATAACCTGTTGTAGGCCTAAATTAGATTAAAGGCTAGAATAAATCTTAAGCTAGCCAAATTAAATTAAATATTCTGAATCTATAAATTGTGTAGAAATACTATTTGAAGTATTTTATTTATTATTTATTTTATTTTATTTTTTAATCTGTTAATTCAATAATTGCAGTAAAACCGTACAAGTGAGATAACATCGACCAATATCTGGAGATATCAGGGTAGCTCAGTTGGCAGAGCATCACGACGGAAACGTGAAGGTCCCGGGTTCAACTCCCAGTCTTGGTCTATGTTTTTTCACTTGTAATTTAATGATTTGAAGTAGTAATATGAAACTCATTTCGTGAGTGTCTAAAGTAAGGCACTACTTATAGCACATTAGTATTATGTTATATACTTGTCAGACATTTTGGATTTAGCTGATTTCTGTAACTGGCAGCAGAGAAAGTAAAGTGATGGACAAGTTCAGTCGCTGTCCACCACAGTAGTTCCTTTGGAGCAAGTCACGCATCTGTCATTATCTAACGTAAGTAAAACGTACGAAAAACCTATACGTCAGAAGTCTTTAGAGACAGGTACAGGATTCATGTTCTTTTTTTAAATCTTTTAGAATTTTGGTGCAATCTTGAATCCCATGTAAATCCATACGAAAACAGGAATACTATGTATAAAAGGTACATTTTCAAGATTGAAAATGCCAAGTAAACTTCATGCCAAGTTTGTACTCCATAGGTAAACCGTTATCTGGATATGAATTATCTTGTAAACAATATGGTGTATATCTGGAAAACGAAGCATTTTTGGGCCTATGTTTAAATCAACTTTTTTTCTGATTTTTAGCTATAGAATGAGCTATACCGATACAAAGCCACGTAGTTCTGAATCACCCTGTAAGAACCCTGAATCACTCAACGATTGAACATATAAGAGACTAGCTGACCCGTACGGCGTTGCCCGTGGTGGTTGGTATTTTCAGTCGTTTTAAAGTAATTGTATTCTTTTTAAGTGCTCAGTCAGTGAGTGGTATTTGGCTTAGTATATATATATAGATCTTAAATAATAAAAGCACTATTGTCATAATAATAAAAGATCTGAAATTATGATTTTAGTAACTTTGATCCCCCCCTCTCTAAAATTTCGAATTTTGTAAAACCCTTTCTTAGCGAGCGCCTAAGGCCCTAGAGGAAGCTACATACAAAATTGAATTCCAATCCGTTCTGTAGTTTTGAAGAAATCGTTTTTTATTAACTTTGATCCCACCTAACCCCCCCCCCCCCCCCTAAAATTTCCAAACCCTAAATTTTTTCAAACCCTTTCTTAGTGAGCACCTAGAGAAAGGGAACTAGAGGAAGCTACATACCAAATTTCATTTCAATCCGTTCGGTAGTTTTTGAGAAATCGTAATGAGTGAGTCAGTGAGTGAGTGGTATTTCGCTTTTATATATATAGATAAAAGATTTTGAACTTAGCCAGTAAGAAGAGATGACGTTTCCTTATCATAACATTATAAAATATCACTTAATACACTAATATTACACAGAACTCAGACTAAACAAATTGAATTCCAAAGCTAACATGTAGGCCTACAAATACACATTAGTAATTACTAAAATTATATAATCATTTTTAATGATCTACAATGTTACTTCTTATTGGTCAAATTATAACACAGGGCCAACTTATTAGACCAACACAGTTCAAATACCAAAACTGTAAAGTTTAATTATTCGAGTTTTACAAGTAGCCTAGTCGAATCAACCGTATCTTCCAAATTTAATGATTCTCACAGCCCACTGCATTGTTTGCAGCTTGAATCTAATTCAAACATCAAATCTCTATTTTGTGGTTAGAGTTTCAGATTCAGTAAAATTTGATGAAGTATACTAGAAAGCCTACAATATGGAAAAAGTTGGTAAAATATGGAAAAGCCTACAAACTAAATAGTGTTAATACAAAAAAGGAAATTCAGCTACAAAACCTGAACTATCTACGCCTTGTGTAACAATAACAACACAAAGAATAAACGCTCTGGATCTGTAACTAGATTCAGTGCCGATACCTTATTATGAAACCTAACAAATGTATTTACTACTAAAAATCATAATAATTATACACATTTTAATGCAAATACTTAAAAGAATGATATTCGTTAAATATAACGTTAAATATATACGAAATGTATAAGTGCAAGACAAATATATACCAAAGATGACATCAATTGTGTGACAAACACCTAGACTAACCAGCTAGCCGGTGTCTAGTCACTGATTTAATCCACGAGTGAGACAGGCAGAGGCTAAACTGGTCGTCTAGGTATTGCATAAGGTTCAGTAAAAGTTGTATTAATACTTAAATATATGTTTAATATAATTAAATTTAATTCAAGATACGTTCCAGATTCAAACAACTATATTTAAAACAAATAATAATATTGTAAAGGTATAAATAAGTTGACTTACATTAGTATTATGCACAAGAGTTGATGGCTTCTAAGATGTTGTTCATATGATCATATCACTCAATCACTCACTAAAACGAACTATTGAACTTTCTATAGTACTGAAACTTAAGTAAAAGTGGAGGGGTGAAAAAACGCGTTAGGGGTGGGAGGAAGCAACCCTTGCTATTGGCCAAAGCTAAGCTGACTGGAAGTGTGGGTCATCCCTTCCAAGCACACCACATCCACGTACATGCCCTACTGAGCAGAATGAAAAGCCTTGATCATATTAAGCAAAATGGTAACCAATTTAAGAAGTTAACAAACTATTGATATACAATTTTTTAGAGATCTAAACCCTTTTATGACATTATACTTAGAAGGGTTACGTTTAAAATATAATATGTGTAATGTAATTGACATAAATGATTAATCCAGATAAGATGACAACAGTATCCAAATTATGCCTACCCCAAAATGTAAAAGAATAACGAATAACACAAAAATATGAATTATAAAATTTCAGTTAGCAACGAGGCTACATGAATAAATTCCGAAGCAAGAAAAAATAATAATAAAGATTTAAATACTGTAAATGAAATTGTTTTAAATTATGAATAGCTCGATAATATGAGCACAAAATAATTAATTCCATTTATACTATACTTATTTTACGATGTATGTGTGATTAAAATTATGCATTATCGTAATTGTTAACAACTGAACGTTGCCACCTGTTGGCCTTAAACTCAAAATGATCTGACAAAATAATATCATTGCACTCCCTACAACAAATTTGTTAGAGACATTTTTCACCAGCTCTTACTTTTAAACTGAACCATCAGTTAAATAAATCTAAGATTATGTTGTATGCGCCTTCGCTATATTTATTAGCTCTTTCGCGCTATTAGGTCTATTGCAGAACTCGAACGTGATAATATTTCTAATCTTAGAACGTTTGCCAGGGTATATTATAGGTTATTTCAATAAACATAGGATTGTACATACTAATGTAATACAATCTGTCATCTTCGCAATTCCGTTTTAATTGTATATCATTTGTGTTCAAAATGAGATATTAGTAAGTGAACAAAGACCAACATATCTACTTGCTAAAATAAACCTAATATAGGCTACTCACAATTTTTACTTTCTCACTATACTATAGTGATCGCAAAAAAATCGATGTTAAGATTTTTATGGGAATATCCGATTTGGGACCCCCTGAGTCCAAAAAAGTGGTTTGTACAAATTGTCTGTCTGTATGTATACAAAGCTAGAGCGAAAACTATTCGATCGATTTCAAACAAATTTGCACTAGACATGACAAGAAGGCCTGTATTGATGCACGAAAAACAGTTTTGAAAAATTAAAAAAAACAACAACGCCCTTTTTGGCAAAAAAACCCCAAAAATCAGTTATTATTTTTTAAATAAAAAAACCGCTCTAACAATTTTGATAAAATTCGGCTTATTTGTAGCCTTTAATTAACCCTACCATATACAAAAAACCGCATCTTTCTAAAAATTCTCGTTTAGCTAGTAATAATAATAACAGATTTTTGGGGGTTTTTTGGCCATAAAGGGGGTTGTTTTAAAAAAAAAAAAAATTTTCGTGCATCTATAAAGGCCTAATTGATAATTTGTTCGAAATCGATCGAATGGTTTTCTCTCTAGATAATTATAATAATATTTATTAGTTAATCTCCAACATTAATAAAAAATCACCTCTCCTACCCCACCCTACAAGTCACAGTGAATCTGTTTAATTATTTAAATATGTTTGTGAGAAAGTATATGCCAGTTCCTGTTACCGTTTATTTATTAAAAGCTTAGGCCTACATGTTTGCGTGTAACAAACTTATATCGTTAACTGTATTGATATTTAAGCATAAAAAATATAGCTGCCTCAATTGTAACAAGATAGTACGTGGCCATAGCCTAAGTTCCTTACAACCCCTAAAACTTCATACAAACATTATTAGGAAAGCTAACATTTCAGATTTAGCCAATGAGGATTTTTTATTTACCAACCTGCTTTAATGTTAAACAGTAAAACCTGATATCAAGTTCCTTACTTTTGCATATTCTCTAAAGCCAATGTAGACTTGGAGAATTCTGTTTTTTGTGCTTTTATAATAAGTATTAATAATATTTAATTAATTATGATAGGGTAGTAATTTTTAATATACTTCAAATCCTTGTCGTGCATGTAATACAACTTCGGGCTAATTCTATTGCATTGATTTAAAAAGAAATACAACAATAGGCCTAATTCATCAACTGAAGTTTGCTAAAGAAACGTTTAAAACTAAAACAACACAACAATGACTTATTTCCAGGAATAACATATCATTACAAACATTCATATACAAAAATATAAATCCATACTTACCAATAGTTTAACTAGTGAAAATTAAAAGAAATACAGCCCTGCCGAGATTGAATTTTTCTTGATTTCGTTAAAGGTAATGTATAAGCTGGAATTTGGTATGTTAGATATCAGAGTTAAACACGGTAGATTTGAGTACCAAAAAGATCAACGAACTTGTTGCACCCACCAAACAATATTGTAAGTAAGTATCTAATGTTGATTTTTACACTGAAAAAACTCTAACCGTACTGCAAAGTTAAAATTAATGTTAACAGTTTTTCTGTCATGGTAACATTTATAATGTCATGGTTATTTTAGAGCTTGAAATATTTGCATTCCTGTAAGGTTTTTTTAATGTTGAGTTTTACTGTAAACTCTAATGTAGTTAATGTCATAGTTAATTTAATATACGTTAAGGCGGTGATTGCAGTCACTAAATTAGTTAATGTAACTATAAGGTAAATCTAACGTAATATACATCTAAAAAAACGGAATGAAAACAATATCTTAATATGTTCACAATGTTAGCTTACTTACAAGGCATAAAGGCGGTTATTTATGCAGTGAACTGGGTTACATCCGCTGTACATCCTTTAGACGGTAGCCTTTTCCTGTTTTCGACTTACCCTGTCCACAATTACAATTTCTCACGTTTTTACGAAATTCGAATTCAGTTTCTCTTCAGTACTCGGTAGACTAACAAGTAAGTAACAACAAAGACCACATCAAACAGCTATAACTAAAGTGCTTCGTTGTCGATCTTCTTGTTTTTTCAACATACATGGATGATTATGTAGAATCTTTGTTGACGTAATGGGGATTTCAAAATTATATTACAATTTTTAAAGGTAAGTTCAGGTATATACAAAAGTTAATACAGTATTATAATTAGATGCAGTAATTTTAAAAACTACCATAAAAAATACGGTATATTTTCAATGTTAAAATTTCATTACAGGTTATGGGAGGTTTCCTGAAGTTATACATAACTTTGTCATACTTTTTTAAAGATATGTAACTAATCTATTTTCTATATATTTTAAATTATTGTTTTAATAATCATTCTGGTAAATATTTAAAATTCATTTTAGTAATCTATTTACACATAATTAGTTTATTATCAAATAATATACTTTCATTTCAGAAAATTAAATAGATATACTTGCCCTATCCAATATGGAGGAAATCCATGTAAAGGAACTTATTTTTTAGTACCTAACTTCCATTTAACTGATTTAACATTACTACATACAACTACACACAATTCATTCATATTATATCTTTTCAAGTAAACATATAAGGCTCAAAGAAAGAAAATTAACAACCTAGCATAATTGTACGTCAGGCATTTCGATAAAATATTTATTAATAACAACTACATCTTACAACAAATTAAGGATTTATTAAAAAAATATTTTAAAAGATTCGGTTTAATTGTTTAGCTGTTTAAAAATGTGTGAATGCATTTTTAATATGTAGGAGTGGTTTTTAAGAAGTACTTTTCTATTAAAGCCTCAGTTAGACTGTCAATGGCATCAGTCAATTAACATGAATTCTTTTAGGAATTTTTACATTTGAAATGACAGAGCCTTATTTTATTATTTTGTAATTATTTTTATGTTCTCCAAAAACCTAACAATAGCATATACAAATATTTGGATAATGAATTTTGATTAATTTTATCAGAACTAATTATTCTGATATTTGAAATAATTTATGTATTTAAAATAAATTTACGATGTTTACGATTATTGATCAACCCTTGTTAACGAATTATTAAAACTAAGAATGTGTTTTATTAACAAAAAAGTTACTTCAAACTAGCTTAACTACTACTCAAGATAATAAATATCCATCTTCAGTGGGAAATGTCGCAGTAATTAATTAAATTAAAAGTAATGAACTCATTATCAAATACGGTAACTTTAAACATAGAATTTAGGTTAACATTTTAAAAAGTTGTAATTTAAAGCTTGAATTCTTTATTTTAAGATACAATTAAAATGTTATGTCCTTAACTATGTAAATAACTACATACATTAATAACTATGTATATTATATAATATATTTTATAGTTGTCTTACACTTAATTATTATTTTTTCCAGAACTCTTACTATAGCTCCTCTAACTGAAGGACCTCGACAGTTAGTATGCAGGGGAAAGCTTGTCGACAAATTTCGAAATAAAATATCGGAGTTAAGAAAAGCTGTTTCTGTTGTGACAAAAATAACTATTGTTACAATAAACAAACTATATAGTAATTACAATCTAACTAGTGTTAGAACTGTATTAGTATGAAGTTCACCACTACATCAACTAACCTTGCAATAATGTTAGTTATACTGAAACACACAGAGCAATTACTCTTATGATTACAATAACTAATATGAGTGTATTATTTTGTAGATGTATTACCTAATTTTATTATTTTTTTGACAATAACAACTAACTTACCAGTAAAGGAACACTACAATATTAAACACTCTACCTAATGTTATAACTACATTAGTTTATATTCACTACTACATTAACTAGCCTTGTGACATAGTTAGTAGTGCCTTAATGTCATAGAAACATTAGGCTTACTGTTGAACTTACATTTGCTGCTAAGTTAATAACATTGCTATAATATCAAGAGATCAACAGTAGCTTACTTTAACAGTAAAGCTAACTACACCCTGCTGACCCGTAAAGAAATATTTCTTTTACCGCAACATTAATTGTGTTGCTGCAAGTATAGAGTTTTTTCAGTGTAGATCTACTACATAGTTATCGTACTTGTTTTGATAAAAACAAAATTTTGCTGCAGTTGTTATAATTAGAAGCAATATTAACATATAACATCATTGCCATACCTTTAGGATTGCTTCATTCTTCGTCATATACACCCAAACATTGGTTCTGCTATAGAAAATGTCAAGAACTACCAGACAAATTAAAATGATAGCATAAACCCAGAAACAATAAATATAGCAAATATAGAAATGATAACCAAGCAAGTTGAATTCAAATTCCTTATATAATTTCATCCATGGATTTCATATTAAAGCAACGATTCATCTACCGTTAATCGCAAAAAAATCGATGTTGAGATTTTTTGTGGAAATATCCGTTTTGGGACCCGCTGAGTCCATAAAAGTGTTTTTTTTTACAAAATGTCTGTCTGTATGTAAACAAAGCTAGAGTGAAAACTATGCGATCGATTTCGAACAAATTTGCACCAAACATGTCAATTAGGCCTATATAGATGCTCGAAAAGGGGTTTTGAAAATTTTTGAAAAGCAACCCCTTTTTGGCCAAAAAACTCTAAAAAAAATCAGTTTTTATTTTTTTATAAAAAAACGGCTCTAAAGATTTTGATCAAATTTTGCTTATTTGTAGCACTTAATATACCCTTTTATATGCAGAAACCCGTATCTTTCAAAAAATTCTTGTTTAGCTAATAATAATAATAATATCCGATTTTTGGGGGTTTTTTGGCCAAAAATTTTGTTGTTTTTCAAAATTTATCAAAACTTTGTTTCGTTTATCTACACATTCCTAATAGACGTTTTTTTTGCTAATTTGTTCGAAATCGATCGAATAGTTTTCTCTCTCGCTAATAATAATAATATTTATTAGTTAATGTCCTACTTTAATATCACCTCTCATACCCTCACCTACAATTATGAAGTCACAGTGAATCTGTTTAATAATTTAAATATGTTTGTGAGAAAGTATGTGCCAGTTCCTGGTACCATTTATTGATTTTATGTTTAAAATTATGAAGAATTACTTTTCTTTTCATATTGTAAGTATTTTAAAGTCATTATGACTTATTGCAACTGCTAACCGGTGGCTTACGTATATTTTTCTGTTGGAGAGGATAATTCCATGTTTAAACTAAGTGTATATTTAAACATACAAATATATTTTTTATGTGTTTTGAAAGTGAGTTTTAAACTTTTTTGATAGAAATTTAAATATTTTTTAGAGAATTGCGATTATAGGTGACTATATTATTCGCCGAGAAAAAACGATCGGCTTGATAAGAGAACACAACCGTTATATTATACTTTAATGAACAATATACTGGTTGGCACAGACTAGGCAGTGGTGTATTCTCAAAATTCAGTATCATTAGCGTTTGACAAATTTATTCAAATATTAAATCATTCTCTTGAAATGTCTAAAAGTAACTACTCTTCTCAAAATAAAGTTAACAAGATAAAGCCTTGGATTTCAAATAATCTCTGTGTAAGAATAAAAAAAGGAGAGAACTTTTTAAAAAGTTGCAACATAACAAAAATAATTTAAAACTAAGTAATTACTACGTGCAATTTAGAAATAAGCTAGAATACGACTTAAGAAAAACCAAAGAAAATTATTATATGGCCAAATTTGAATATAGCAAAGGTAATAGTAAAAGGCAGTGGGAGATAATTGACAGTTTGATAGGAGAGAAGAATAAACATAATATGCCTCTTGAGGTGTTTGATAAAAAGGAAAATTGCCTAATAAGAGAACCTAAATCAGTTGCTGGTTCATTTAATGATTACTTTCTTGAAGTAGCTTTTAATTTGAGGCAATCTATTGGTACTTCCACTCTAAATGTTGATCCTGCTTTCTTCTCGGGTAAGGTGGAGGATCGTTCTATGTTTTTGTATGCTACATCAGCAGAAGAAGTTAAATCTATAATAAATCATTTGCAAATAAAAAAATCCCCAGGACTAGATGGTATTAACTCATACATGGTTAAACAAATCTCACAGAATATTATACATGTTTTAACTTATCTTTTTAATATGAGCTTAGATCAAGGCGATTTTCCTACTTCTCTTAAGAATTCAATAGTCGTTCCAATTTATAAAAATGGTGATAAGCATGCTCTAGAAAATTATAGACCCATATCTCTACTATATGTATTCTCTAAAATATTAGAGGTAGGTATAGTTAAAAAAAGAGTCTTACATTTTTTTTAAAATGACTGGATTTTTGCTGAAACTCAATTTGGTTTTAGGGAGAGGCTTAGTACTGAAGATGCCTTGAATGCCTTTTTGACAAATATCTATAATTCTGTAAATGAGGGTTTCAAATCTTCAGCACTCTTTATAGATATAAAAAAGGCATTTGATACAGTTGATCATACAATAGTCCTGAATAAGTTGTGGGATGCAGGAGTAAGAGGGCTACCACACAAATGGTTCACGAGCTACCTAACAAATAGGAAACAGTGTGTGAAGATTTCGGGCTGTCTTAGCCAGCAGGGGGTTCTAAAGTACGGTATGGTGTCCCTCAGGGCTCGGTCCTTGGGCCACTTCTTTTTTTAGTATATGTAAATGATTTATGTTCTGCCAAATTTAATGGGTTCTGACCGCTTTTGCAGATGATACTGCGTTTTCTTATAAGAGCTCTAACTTACAGTTATTAAAATCTTTAATGCAGGAGGACTTAGTCAAATTGACGTTTTAGTTTAATGCTCACTATATGGTACTCAGCGAAAAGACTAAATATATTATTTTTAATCTTAGAAAAGAAAAGAAATTTGACGAGGATTTAGTTTACCACTCCCCTTTGTGCAAACAAGGTGTGGGGTTCTGTAACTGTATTGCTCTCCAACAAATTAAAGAAATTAAATACTTAGGAATTACAATAGATTCCGGGTTGAATTGGAGAGGGCACATATCGGTTCTAAAAAAAAAACATTCCTTAACGTCCTTAGAAAATTCTATATCTTAAAAGATCTTTGCCCATACCAAACCCTTCTTATGATTTACCACTCTCTGGTAGGTTCCCGTCTGGGATATGGTCCTGCAGAAGCATTTTGTCAGATTAATCTAAAAAAAATCTAAGATGGAATCATCCTTTCCGCTTTTTAAAAAACTAAATATTTTGCCACTCAAATACTTGTATGTGTTTAAAGTTTTTAAAATGTTCTATATCAGAAGTACCTACTAACAATGCGATTTTTCCCAAATTACTTCCATATGAATTTAGACATAATTCCACAGTATATGTTCCTAGACCAAGGTTAACCCTTTTTAAAAACTCTTTTATTTATAATGCACCTAAATATTACGATGCTCTTCCGGCTGATGTGAGGGAGGCAGGGTCCATGTCAAGATTTCTCAAATTAGTTAGGACTTGGCTCTTATCAACTGATGAATTGTTTGATAAATTTAAAACTATTTCCTAAGTGTACTATGTAAATAATATATAAACTTGTAATTGTATTTAAATTCAAACTTTTGTTATAATTAAGTATATTTTTTCTTTGTGCAGCTGCCTTTAATTCCTCTTTTGTTTGTCAGATTGTAAATCTTTTATTGATGTTTCCCCACAACAGGATTTTCCTTTGGGGGTTCCTAATTTTGTTTTTATTTCAGACTACTATTTGTATATGTGTATTATTATGATTTTTTTTTTTTAAATTGAAATCTAATTTTATGAATTATTTTAGTTTTGAAGTAGAACAAAATAAATTTTAAAAAAACCATTTGCATGCATATTGACCATAGCTTTAAAATGACATATCGTTTATAATTTTCCGATCAAAAAATAAAGGAAAAATTTGAATTTTAATTTAACATTGGTGTTATGGAGTGTCAGATCGGAAAATTATAAACGATATGTTATTTTTAAGCTATGGTCAATATGCACGCAAATGGTTTTTTCAAAACTAAGAAAAATATTTTGTTTAATATTTATTAACAATTTAAAGCATTGATTTTTAATATTTTTTTATGATGTCACTATTAATTATAGCGAAAAACTACTAAGCCATTCGCATGAAGAATTTCGTCCCCGAGAGTTTGGTATTTTTTTAAAACGCTATTTGAACAATTGCGGATTTTAAATGGATTTAGGCTGAGCAATGTCCGCGTAACCTACCGCCGCTATATTGAGTCGCAGGTTGCTTTCTGTTTTACTAGAGCCGAGACCCTACGATAAACAGGAAAGACTAAAATCTTTCTCACGTGGGTTGCCTTATATCAGCACTTTTTATTTTGGAAGAGAAAAAATAGTAGCGCCCTCCTCTGAAATGGATTTTTCATATACCCAGAATGTCAATTTTAAGCATATCGGTATTATTTAAAATGTTTCTCTTATGCATGCAACAGTTAATTTTACAGAAACCTCAAATGTATTTAATCAGTAAATAACAAAAACCGTACCAATGTTTTCCTATGTTCAAGTAATGCAACTAAAAATTGCGTTTTTGTCCTTGTTAAAAAGCAAACATTGTAAAACTTGTAATTGATAATTTTTGTGTTTTAAAAATTATAGTTTAATCGTGCACGAGCAACATCCCGTAAGTTATAACGGTTTACTTCAAAATTCGATACAAGGTTCGTAAAGCTACAGAAAGCTGAATGTTTCGGTCTTATATTACACACCCTTGACAATCGTAATTTGTGGAATATAATTTCCCGAAGCAAAATATATTTTGAAGAACAAAGCAGTTGTTGTTGACAGCACTTGTTTCACGCAGGTAAAAACCCTAACAATACACCGAGTTCAACGATATTCTATGAAATGAATGCTAACAACCTTTTTAAATAATAGCAGGTAAACTGGAATTTGGACCTATTGTTATTAAAAACTGACGGGTTGTCTTATACGCTTTAGCAGATGGTATTTTGACTTACAAAGGATTATTTTAGTTCTTAGAATAAATATTGTACTGACTGATGCCTGTTGGAAATAGGTGAAACGTCAAAACTGAACGCAACAGTTTTGTCGCTAGAATGAGTTATTTATGTTTAAGGCTCGGCTCCCTACATTCAAAACGGAGTTGGGTACCAACTTCAATGTTAAATAACCAAAACATACCTTCACTATTAAGCATATTTTTGTGTTGTTTTTGTCGAAAAACGAAAGCTGTGTTTTTTTTTTTTTTTTTCTTAAATTAAAATAGATTGTGGGTGTTTATTGCTAACGTTTTTGGCAATATCTCTTTTAGCAACTGAGTAAAAAATTAATATAGTTTACTATTTATATCATACATTTATGAAAACACTAAAACAGGTTTTGAACATTTATTCAGCAATCAACATCCGCATATGACAGTACTTCAAAATGAAACCAAATTTTCAAATTTATTCCACGAATTAACGGAAAAAAATTACTTATTCTGTAGCATTGCTCTTATGGGAATCAGATTCAATATGGCGGACAGAGTAGCGCCCCCTTAAGAAATGAACATTGCAGATTTGAAATAATAGTAACAAGGATAATAATCCCATTAAAATAACGGCAATAAATAAAGTATATAAATCTAATTTTAATGTAAGAAATATATATCTTCAGAACAATATCATTAGGCAATAAATAAACAGATATACGCATATAATTGGTAATGTTCTTAATCAATCACTAAAGGTTTTTTCCAATAGGTTCCTAAAATATTGCTATTAAAGTCTAGAACAAGTAAAAACAAGTTAATAAGTGTTTTTTTATAAACGCGTTACAATATTTTCTCTTATATGGAACTAGCTGGCCCGATCTGGCTTTGCACGGATATAAAAATCAAAGTTAAATGTATATTAATTTATAAAATATATATATATAGGCTATGTGTCAATAAATATATTAAAGCCTACACTATGTATTTCTTAGCGAGCACCTAGGGCCCTAGAGGAAGCTACATACCAAATTTCATTCCAATCCATTAGGAGGTTTTTTTCAGTAACTTTGACCCCCCCAAACCCCCCTAAGATTTCGAATTTGTTTAAACCCTGTCTTAGTGAGCACCTACGGCCCTAGAGGAAGCTACGTACCAAATTTCGTTCCAATCCGTTCAGTAGTTTTTGAGATTTCGTGACGAGTCAGTGAGTGAGTGGTATTTGGCTTTTATATAAATACTAGCTGACCCGTACGGCGTTGCCCGTGTTGGTTGGTATTTTCAGTCTTTTTAACACAATTGTATTCTTTTTATGTGTTCAGTCAGTGAGTAGTATTTGGCTTTTATATATATATAGATCTTAAATAATAAAAGCGCTATTGTCATAATAATAAAAGATCTGAAATTATAATTTTAGTAACTTTGATCCCCCCCCCAAACCGCTCCTGAAATTTCCAAATTTTTCATACCTTTTCTTAGTGAACACCTATGGCCCTAGAGGAAGCTACATTCCAAATTTCATTCCAATCCGTTCTGTAGTTTTGAAGAAATCATGATTTAATAACTTTGATCCCCCAAACCCCAATAAAATATAGAATTTTTTGAAAACCTTTCTTAGCGAGCACCTATGGCCCTAGAGGAAGCTACATACCAAATTTCATTCCAATCCGTTCGGTAGTTTTGAAGAAATTGTTTTTTAATAACTTTGATCCCCCCAAACCCCCTTAAAATTTCGAATTTTTTCAAACCCTTTCTTAGTGAGCACCTATGGCCCTAGAGGAAGCTACATACCAAATTTCATTTCAATCCGTTCGTTAGTTTTTGAGAAATCGTGATGAGTGAGTCAGTGGTATTTCGCTTTTATATATATAGAAGATATAGATGATATAATATGCCAATAATATTAGTTAGCGGCAGTGTAGTACGTACGGATGGAGTATATAATACGCCTACATTGTTTTCCGAAAAAAAATTAATATTAATTTATGTTTACTACTACATGTTTAATAAAAAGTCTTTACTACTTATTACCAAATTAACTACTGATCTAGATTTGTTAATACAAAATTCCACTATTTAAACTCAATATAAATTTTACTTATTTTTATTTTATCAAATTCTCTACAGCCAATTTACTCGTATATTACGAGAAGATAATTTTTGTCTTTTTAGCGAATGTCCATAGGAAAGATGAGATATTGCAGTGACAATTATGGTGAGGCCTATAGTTGGGAGTAGTAAATGAGCACCGATCATGGCCCCCAGAACACCTATTGGGGTGTCATTAAAAATTATATGTGTGTATGTATACAGGGTGTCCCGTAAGTATTGACCAAAACTTCACGAGGTTATACTATAGGTAAAAACAAACAATTTTCACCATGTAATGTATAGTCCTATCTTGCTTAGTTTTCTGTCTATCTGTCTTGTGCCGTTATTTAAATAGCGCGACACGATTTAGATCATAAATCCACTCTCTAATCCAATTTAACAGTCTAACAGCCAATACACTGAACACCCACGGTACCTAGCGGACAGAAGACGTAACTCAGCAACAGCTGTAATCCATCAGCTGTGACTGGCATCCAATGCGTAGACTCGTCAACCATCCGCATAAGCGCTAGCGACATATCCTAAGATAAGAGAGAAGCCATTTATGTAATTCTTATTAATTTGCTAGAAAAACGACTTCGTTACACAAAAGGTTAACCACATGTCTGACTGCGTAATGTCGGGAAGTGTTTGTGCATAAGTCATTTTATTAAATAAGTAAGGTTAGCCTCAGCAATGTAAGTGTAATAGTTTAACTTCACGATCTTTCACATTAAACATGTGAAATTCTACATAGCTTCTAACCCAGGTAAGAGTTAGTGCTCACATTTATACAACCACTTGGTTTATTCATGGTATTTCATTTGTGTGTAAAATAATTTGAAATAGTAAACTAGACAATGTCATTTACTTTAAGAAAGCCTTTCTATTCAAAATCAGCCAATTAAAAGCCTAATAATTGTTTTTAGCCTAATTAACAAGTTAACTTTAATTAGGAAAGTAAAGTATTTTATTTGGTGCTTGTTTCATTTGAAGTGTTTATAATAAATTTCACTTCAATAATTTCTGTGCAAATGTATTCAAGAAAAATTAACGTTCATGGCAATTTCTTTGAGAATAATTTAATTAGCTTGACTTAGTAAATTATCAGAGCTTAATCTTATAATGTGAAACATGCAACTTCAAAATATGTCAGAGCCTGTTAAACTTTGTATTACCTTGATTGCATGGAAAATGATACTTAACTAAAACAGATGTTTTTTCCAACAGTGTAATCTGGGTTCAACTTTAACTATTCAACTTTGCTATTACAATCCTACATCAACTCTAATTATTCAACTTAGATTTCCGGGGCACAACATCTGTTTTCAAAGCAAGTTTATGTCCACAATGTGCCAATTAACTACAATAGACAATTTCACCAGTTTTAATTCTGCAGCATAAACTATTCTACAAAGTGTTACTGTTTTGAACTATGATACATTTACAATTGCCAACCTATTTATTTAACCTTCACTTTCTGCAGGAAGTGTAAGGTGATTTTTGTCTTTTGCAATATATTTTTGTTTAGGCTGAATAATTAAGTACATGGCTTATTTAATAAATAATTGGGTGGAGTAGCATGCCAATTTAGAGATTCTAATCCTCAAAGGATTATATCTCTGAATTAACTAAGTGATATCACAACCTTTTCCAAATTTAAACATAATTTTTATTAACTTCATTTTTATTTTAAATAATTATAATTAATACTGGCCAGATAGACTTAAGATTTAGGCTAGTGTGCCTATTATTAGATTTAAGTTAAAATCTCATTTGTGTTCAAGTAGACACACACCTGTGCCAATTATTATAATTGTATTAAATTTATAAGTGTAATTTTTTATATTATTGTAAAAATTAAATTCTGAATAAAATGAAAACGGGTGGGTTTTATTAATAAACATTTTTGGGAGGGTTATTTAATAATTATTGTATTTTCATTAAGGGCATATAAATTTCATATTTTATTATTAAGGGCGTATAATTTTTTTTACTGACAATAAAATCAGTTCAATTAACTTTGAGTATACTTTATTTGTAAATGGTAAACCAAGTGTCAAAAGGGTAATATTTCAAATTGAGGTAAGTGCTCGCACATTTCATTTGGTTAGGGCATTTGACATGTACCATCTATCTGCCCAGCACGTCTTCGAAAACTTACTATAGGTTGTACAGTCTGTATGTGTTTTTTAGAAAAAAATTTCTATCTTAAAAATGGTTTGAGATATCAAGTTGAAACTTTTTACATTTAATTACCTTATTAGTGTGCATCTTATATAAAAGTTTAAAAATAATATCATTTACAGAAACAAAATGGCGGCCATTTAAAATGTTCAAATCCTAATAACTTTAAAACGAGTGATGTTACAAAAAAAAGGCAAGATACATAAAAAATAGCCCCTTTTAATACAAGCATTTTGGTACCTGGTTTATTGATCTAAGATAAGTAGTAACAGAAATAAGTAAGATTTCCCAAGTAAAGGTTTGTGTTTTATTCATAATTGCAATGTATTTTCCAATAATGATGAAGAATTCATGTCACAACAAGCAACAAATAATATTACCTGAACTGTAAAACAAAAGTGACATTAAAGAAACAACAAGCAAGAAAACCTAATTATGATTTCGAAGCAAATGATCAATGTGGCCTCCTCTCTGCTGATTGCACAGTGTAAATCGCTGTAAAGCTGACCGCCGAATATGTTCAAAATGATTTTGCTCCTGAATTACTGCAGCAGCTTCAACAATGCGAGCAACCAAATCCATGGCGTCTGGAACAGGAGTGGAATACACCAATTGTTTCATGTGTCCCCAAACAGAAAAATCAATCGGTGTGAGATCCGGGGATCTTGGGGGCCAAGGGACAGGACCACCGCGTCCGATCCATTGATTTTCATACACTGCGTTAAGGTGCTGTCGGACTGCATTTGTAAAGTGGGCCGGGGCCCCATCGTGTTGGAACCATATTTGTTGCCTAACATAGAAAGTAACATTTTCGAGAAGCTCAGGCAGAACATCTTGGAGAAAAATCAAGTATACCCGTCCATTTAACTTATTCGGCAAAACATAGGGTCCAATTAAACTGTCATTTAATATACCAGCCCACACGTTCACTGAAAACCTTCTTTGATGATGGCGTTGAATTGTTGCATTTGGGGTTTCTTGGGCCCATACATGATTATTTTTTACATTAAATTCTCCCTCACGGGTAAAAGTCGTTTCGTCAGTGAAAAGGACATTCTTTATGAAGCTTGGGTATTCTACTTGTTTATGCAACACCCAACGAGAGAAATCTAACCTTTGTGCATAATCTCCAGGATGTAGTTCCTGCACTTTTTGGCATTTAAAGGGATATAATAATTGTTCATGCAGTGTTCTCCACACAGTACTCTTGCTAGCACCCATGTCATGTGCTATAGCCCTTGTACTTGTTGATGGATTATCTCCTACCTGGTTCAAGACAGCTTCTTCATAAGCAAGTGACCGAACAGTTCTTAGCCGGCCTACTATATCCGAGCACTTTTGAACACTTCCGCTCTCCCTAAGACTATTGTGGACTGCAATAAACACTTTGTGACCCGGTTGATTTCTGTTAGGGAAACGCTCTGCGTACAGTCTTCTCGCTAAACTTGAATTACCATCAGCCAATCCATAGACATAGTGAATATCAGTGTATTCAGCTACTGAATTTTGTTCCATCTTCAGTGCAAACTAACAATATTTTAGCACAACTAAAAACACGACTCACAATATTACAGAAACATGGTGTGTTGTGGTTAAGCAGTTAAAATCAATATTATTTCCAAGTAGTAAACAAATCATCACATCAATTAACTATCTCTTAATTTATTATCAGCTGTTACATAAAAACAGCTGATGCATAATGCCTTATGCACCTAATTCTTTTGTAATGCTGTACCTTTAAGCATAGACCTTTACTTGGGAAATCTTACTTATTTCTGTTACTACTTATCTTAGATCAATAAACCAGGTACCAAAATGCTTGTATTAAAAGGGGCTATTTTTTATGTATCTTGCCTTTTTTTTGTAACATCACTCGTTTTAAAGTTATTAGGATTTGAACATTTTAAATAGCCGCCATTTTGTTTCTGTAAATGATATTATTTTTAAACTTTTATATAAGATGCACATTAATAAGGTCATTAAATGTAAAAAGTTTCAACTTGATATCTCAAACCATTTTTAAGATAGAATTTGTTTTCTAAAAAACACATACAGACAGATAGGCAGAAAACTAAGCAAGATAGTTACATTATATGGTGAAAATTGTTTGTTTTTACCTATAGTATAACCTCGTGAAGTTTTGGTCAATACTTACGGGACACTCTATATGTGTGTGTTCTCACTCCGTATTTTAAGTTCGATTTGGTACACATCTTGTTGCCAAAAAAATCTAACAACCGGACGCAAGTTTTTTGACCGGAAGTAACTATTTTTTTAGATTTTTACTTTCTCCACCCTATACGTAGTATATGGAGAAAGTATTGTTTTCGTAAAAATGTTCGAATTTGAATTTTCAGTTGAATTATCTGTTTTGGTGCTCCCAGAACCCCAAAAAATTGTTTAGTGCAATTATCTGTGTTGGTGCTCCCTGAACCCAAAAATATTTTTAGTGGAATTTTTTGTTTTGGTGCTCCCTGAACACAAAAAAGTGTTTTTAACGTGGTGTCTGTCTGTCAGTATGTATACACGACCAGAGGGGACACTATTGGTCCGATTTTCATAAAATTTGGTATGTAGGTACTAAACCCTAATATCTCCAGGCGTTTTTTCATTTTTTTGGAATTTTTAATTTTTAAGGGTAATTTACCCCTAAAGACCAATAAAAACCGACAAAAATGCAAATTTCTCAAAAACGGCTCTAACGATTTTGATCAAATTTTCAGTATTTATAGTGCTTAAGATGCCAAACAAAATGACACCACCCGCTTTTATCAAAACTTCGGCGTTTCACAATTATGGGGAAATGTTAAAAAATAAACAAGTTTATGTTGTCAATCTAGCATCACGGCGACGGCCGCACGGGGTAGCACAACGGTAGCGAGGACGGCCAGTAATTCAAAGGTCGCGCGATCGAATCCCGCCTGGGACAATAACTTTTTTATACGATTGACGTAGGTAGAATATTATTTTTTTGTTTTGTTCTAAAAAGTAGTAAATAAAATGATTAAAAACAATATTATTTTGACTACAGTAAGTTGGGAGAAAGTTTGTGTCAGTTAACTGATACCGTTTATTCGTATTAGAATGAATTTTTTGCGTTTTATCTAACAAAATCAATGTTGGATGCTATTCTGCACATTTAGTTTTTTACACGACCTTATAGCTCACTTGGTTCCCCCAAAATCGATCGAAATGTAAAATACCGTAAATGTACCCAGTTCAAATCCACTTCGGTCATCTTCCGATCCGGGGCCCAACGGCCAAGTTTGTACGCTGCGAGCGAAGTGAAGCTGCCCATGAGCCTAGGCCTCAAGGACGAGGTGCAAGCTCACAAAGCGAATTTTGAGCACTTGAGCCGCGGCTGGAGACTGAGTTACAAACCAGTTCTACTAATATATATCATACACACATACTTATTCGCCTTCGTGAGTAGAACAATTTCCCAAATAGATGGTTGAAACCCTAAAACACGTCAGCGGTTCAGCTGCGAGGGGGAATTATTTATAGCCTAGTAGTGAAGTTATTCATAGTTAATTAAGACAATCCCATTTACGTCTGTAGTAAAGTCATTTTGAAGAAATTGTGTATGGTAGCCCTTCCTTTTCCCTTCATTGCGAATGTGTCATTCAATAATATGTCATATATTATAGTTTAATAATCTACAACTAAGAATTAGAATGGTTTATTGTGGGCTTACGAAGTTATTAAAGACTACAGACGATCATGGGCGGATCCAGCCGGTTTTCAATGAGGGGGCTGTCACCTATCCGGGGGGAGAGGGGTATAGAATCATTTTTTGGAATACAGTGCTTGAAAACGTTTTTTAGACTATCTCACAAGCACCCATTTTGAATAGGAGTTAAGGATTATATGCTTTATCCAAAAATGAAATTTTATTGTAACAAATTGTAGAGAGTAAATCATAGAATTGAATTGTATACTTGAAAATTTTAAATAGCCTTATTCTACATTCTTATTTCACTAAATTAGAACAACTAAACAAAATTCTTACAAACGTATAGTATACAGTTCCATCAGACGAGAATAGGTAAACGTGCCTGGGGCGTTGAAAATGTAAATATTTCACGGAAATACCCGAATAGCTTCGGAACACTAAACCAGGTTTTCCTTATATCAAACGAAAATATAGAACTTGCCCTTCTAATCGATATAAAAATCACTATACGAATATATAGATTAATTTGTAGTAGATACATCGATTGCAAAATGTACTTTCTCATTTTTTTTTAACTGTCCAATTGCAAGGGTTTACAGAAAACTTCATATCTAAGAAACTGTAAGAGTGACGAATGATTAGAAGATCGTGGTGGAAAGATCAAATCTTGACAAATGCAATGGTGGCCTTATCTCCTTTTCAAAACATGTCTGTCTAACGGTTATTATGTGCCTTTAAAAAGTGACGAGTTTGAGTCATTTCCTTATGCTTTCTAGCGCGGTATCAGTTGATTTAGACAACTGAAATTTTACAACGATCATTACATATATAAATATACTTTCTAGAAGAAATTTGTAAGTACAAAAATTAAAGTTTAAAACATTTCCTTTCCTATGGTTTTTTTTTTTTATTGAGATTGGATAATATTTAGTGGGTGAAATATTCTATACAAGTTGTGTTGTCTGAGACTACTCAATTGAGCAGTCTGACACTTGGACGATTGGACAGAACAAAAATATAACAACCCAAAGGAGTGGGCTGCAACCCCACAGCCCCCCCCCCCCTGGATCCGCCAATGCAGATGATTAAGATTAAATACATTGTAAGAATTTGACAGCTGTACTCTACCAGTTGACAACACACAGAAAAGTAATAACATAAACCCAATAACAGTAAATATATAGAAATGGTATTCAAAAAGTTGAATTTAAACACTTTATTTATTTAAAAAAGTCATCCATTATTAATTTAGATTTTGTTATTACACTAGTAAAAATATGATAGCCAACGAATTACTTTTATTTGATTATTTTTGTTAGTTAAGACTTTTGTTATAATTTCTAATTAATTAAAACATAAAAATTTTGTCATTATAATTAGGACATAACTTATATTTAGTATATATCGAGCATTCTCATTGGGCACATCCAGTTTAGATGGGTATTGCTATTCAATATACAATTTTGAAGCCTTATATTCATTATACTTTACATGTTTCTTTATTAAATCAGGTTAAATAGTTCAAAATGCATACAATTCACTTATTACTTGAATAGACCATTTTTGTTTTAAACAAAATAACATCAAAATAGTTATTACTATTATTACACCGAGTTGTATATAAACGAGAACGAACAATGTAAACAAGCTGTTAGTTTTAACATTTTATGTTTCTAAAAATGCAGATAGATTTACTTAATGTGTTGTCGTTAGTTTTATATGCATGATATCACAGATAAAAGAATTACTAATAATTAATAATTCTTTTATCTGTGATGATATGGAAAGCCCATACTTAATGATATCGGTAAGTTATATAAATATAGTCGTGGGTGTAAATATTTCTAACTCTGAACTTTTGATTATAGTTTAGAAGGGAAAGCAGTAAGTATAACTAATCTAAAGCATAGATATTGTCTTGTAAGTAAGGCTTACATTTGTTTCCATTAAATTGAATTTTGTAGATTGTACCTCTCCTTGTTACTTTATATAATTTCATATTATGATTTAAAATTATAAATAGTACAAAAATAACTTCTTTTAGCTGCAACTACAATATTCAATGTCATTATGTTGTTCTTGAAGGTTATTATTTACAACCGTAGACAGTTGACCATTCCTTACAAAAGTGTATTCTTAGAACGAAAGTGACCCCTTTTAAGTAAAAATATTATCCTCTGAAGCGTAACGTCAAACGTTGATAACAATAGCCCAAAAGTCCTCTTTACCTGCTATTATTTAAAAAGGTCGACCTGCATTTCATAAAATCTCGTTGAACTCTGAGTACTGTTAGGATTTAGGAGTACTGTTAGGAGTACCTGTCGAAATCAAGAGGTGACAAAAATAACTTTGTTGTTAAAATTATTTTATATGTAGATTTTGTTTATAGATTAACAAATTATTTGAAGTATTTATATTATTAATATTAAATTGTTAATTATTGTATTTGAATTAGGCCTACTTTTTATACATAACTCAAATTGCCATTTACCATATCACCATGGGTGCCCATAGGTATTATGGGCAGAGGGGGGCCACGGCCTCTAGCTCCCATTGAAAGGAAAATATGTAAATTATTAATTATAGTCAGATATTTTTCTTTAAAGAGATAAGTACTAAAATATGTTTTAAATGTTATGTGCGTTTGATTTTACATATCTTACTTTATTTTTTACAAGAGTTCAAGCATGAGCTGCTGGGTCACTATTTGGTGCGGCCTCTAGGAGTGTTACAAGTCTTTGTTTATTCATTGACGGTGTAAAGGTACAAAGGTACAGAATCAATGCTGTGTGGGTTAATATTTCATCTGAACAGCCAAATTGGCTTCCCAATTTTTTCTTGGGGAGGTAAAAAATATCCCAGGACTCCTTTTTCCGAGGGAGGGGAGGGTACTCCTTAACATTTCGTATTTGCTATGCTAGGAGCTGACCTTTTATTTTTTATATTTATAGTCTAAATGAGTAGAAATTAATTTATTTTTTATTTTTGAACCTTTTTAAGTAATAATCACTAATATTTTAAAGTCCTTGGAATATCGGCTTAAAATTTGCGCAATGCACTGTGTATTGAAAATACTCCCAATACGGGGGCTGGCGTGCAATGCGCTGTGCGTCGGCCGCTACTCATAGTGTTCAGTATCAAGCTCACATGTGCGTCCTTAGCAGTGAACGTACATCACTGCTAAGCCCCATATCCCCCCCCCACTAGAAAATATCATATGTTCGTCCATGCATATCACCATATTGCATAACAAATTGAGGATCTGCACCCTGCGATTTATTAAAATAAGTGTTCTTATAAAATAAATAAAAAACTTAAACGGATTTACTGAAAAGGCCTATTTTTACATACGTCGCCTACCAAATAGGCCTACACTTGATATTAAAGAGAAAAAGGCTTTGATATAACCCTTTTTCAAGTTTATTTTGATATTTTGTTATCTATTGTAACTCCTAGTAGTTAGATTGAACACCTGGCATTTTTTAATGTCCTACAGTTTTTTAAATGGTTATTTCTTTTAGATAAATACTATATATAAATACTGTTTTATCCTAGTTATAGTCCTATTATTTTTATTTTATTTGAAGGTACACAGACACTATATACATATAGCGAGAGGAGTTTAGAAAATGAGTTTCATCTACTTAGCACGCCTATTGTTCTTATTATATTTGACGTTACACTAACACTATACTATTACATTAATCTAGAGAGATATGTTCAAGTAAATTTATTATAATTTAATGGAATCATTCATTGAATTTATTTGTTTTCTGTATAATAAAATTATTCAATTTATCCTAACACCATAAAGATTTAAATGTCTCCTACACTCCTACATGGACTAATTATTTTTTTAGCAATATATTGATAATTTATTGTAGCTTGACATTTGCATAGGTGTTAAACAAGTTACTCTTAATAGTGTATTATAATGTAAAAAAAGTACGAAATATTTTTTTAAATGGAGGAGGTGGGTTATAACCACCAAACCCCCGTGGTTACGTCTATGACATAACCAATATTAGATTAGAGTGAATAGACTAGATAACTACAACCACAAACATAAAGATAAATCAGGTGAGTATGACTAATTCCACACCCCAGGTACCTAAGCTTTATGAACATTAAACAAAAGTCAAAGCCCAGACTACTAGTGTATTTAATTATGCAGACGATTAAAGTTTATTTTCACGCTTGACTACACTCCTTGACATGAACCAAACATAAAATTTTACTGTATATGCCTAGTCAACATTATATTGCATTTATAAAATTACGTACAATGAATTCAGTAGAGAGATAAGGCAAGATAAATAAATATAATAATAAGTAAGCAACAATTTAATCTGACGAGTATGACTAATTCCACACCCCAAGTACCTAAGCTTTATGAACAATAAAACAAAACTCAAAGCCCAGACTACTAGTGTATTTAATTATGCAGACGATTAAAGTTTATCTTCACGTTTGACTCCACTCCTTGCCATGAACCTAACATAAAATGTTACTGTATATGCCTAGTCAACATTAGATTG
>JAGFPH010003192.1:141869-153853 GCA_018207615.1 Philaenus spumarius | reverse complement strand
TATTTATTTATTTAAGTAAGATGAATTTATTTTTAGCTTATATTTAAGATTGCCCGGTGGCCCCGCGTCATATAAAATGAAATGAGTTAAAAATCGTTATTTTATCGTAAAATTACGATACGCAAGTATTTTGTTCGGAACAGCTATACAGTGTCTATCCAAATGTTTTCATTGCTCTAAGAATAATTGCCACGATTCCATTCACAGTAGCATAATGTATGCAGAAAGGAGCTTTTCCAAGCTCAAGCTAATCAAAACATACTTAAGAAAGGTCGCTTATCCATCACTTAGACAACGAGTTGACAACTAGTTTCGATTTTACTTTCTCACTATACTATAGTATTGAGAAAGTATAGTGATCGCAAAAAAAATCGATGTTGAGATGTTTATGGAAATATCCGTTGTGGGACCACCTGAGTCCAAAAAAATGTTTTTTACAAAATGTCTGTCTGTATGTCTGTATGTATAAAAAGCTAGAGAGAAAACTATTCGATCGATTTCGAACAAATTTGCAAAAAACATGTCAATTAGGCCTACATAGATGCACGAAAAAAGGTTTTGAAAAACAACCCTCTTTTTGGCCAAAACACCTTCAAAAAATCAGTTATTATTTTTTTATAAAAAAACGCTCGAACGATTTTTATCAAATTTGCCGTATTTGCAGCCCTGAATTTTCCCTACCAAATGCAAAAAAAAACAGCATCTTTAAAAAAATTCTCGGTTAGCTAATAATAATGTGTCAAAACTTTTTTCGTGCGTCTATATAGGCCTAATTGACATGTTTGGTGCAAATTTGTTCGAAATCGATTGAACAGTTTCCTCTTTAGCTAATAATAATAATAATTTGTATTACTCACTCTCCTACTTTAATGTCCTGTCCCCTCTCCTACTTTAATACAATTATGAAGTCAATTATGAAGTTCGATGCTCAGACGGACCCAGAAAAAGTTTGTACGAGGTACGAACACAAAGGGATTCGCAGTCGTAGTGCGGACAGCGATTAGGCAACATCTAGTGCTCGCGAGCGAGGGGTGTGTTCTTTTTGTTGTGGTTTTGTAGGCAGCGTTAAGCCTTGGCTACGATACAAGCGGTGAGCGATGGGCGGTAGGCGGCAGTAGCAGGTGCAAGCGGCGCACGAAAATTATCTAACTGATGGAGTTTCCTTGTTAAACACGGTTGGCTGGCTACGATACAAGCGGCGGATGTGCTTTGGCTAACGCTCGCCGCTCAGGATCAAATCAGTTAGATAATTTTTCGACTGCCCCCCGACGCTCATAGGTTTCTTTACTTTCAACAAACATATGACATTGGTTAAAAAGGCAAAATTAAGTATTTTTGATACGTATACGTACATGGCATACTAACGACTACTTTATACAAAATTTCAAGAAAATCTGACGGTAAACAAAAAAGATGCTAATTTTTGCGAGTATACATTCGGAATTTTGTATTCGGTTCAAGGATTTATTTATTCTTTAAACACCTTGAATTATGGATTAAACAACACCAATGGATATTAAAACTTTCTGATATGGGACTACTTACCATTGTTATTTTCACAGGAAGCATATATTTTAAAATTACTCCCTCCCTGGGTTATGCCTGAATTTATGTTAAAGTCCAAATCTCAAGAAAATCCGACGATGAACAAAAAATATGCAAATTTTTGCGAGTATACTTTCGGAATTTTGTATTCGGTTCAAGGGTTTATTTATTCTTTAACACCATGAATTGTTGATTAAACAACACCAATGGATTAAAACTTTCTGTTGTGGGACTACTTACGATTGTTATTTTCACAGGAAGCATGTATTTTAAAATAACCCACTCCCCGGGTTACACCTGAATTTATGTTAAAATCCAAATTTAAAGAAAATCCGACTGTAAACAAAAAATATTCTAAATTGCGTGGTTATAATTTTGGAATTTGGCATTCTGTTCAAGAGTTTGTTTATTTTTTAAACCTCATAAAGGATTTAAACTTTCTGTTGTGGGACTGTTTAACATTGTTATTTTCACAGGAAGTATATATTTTAAAAATACTCTCTACCAGGGTTACACCTGAATTTCTGGACAAAAGTAAATATCACTTAAATCTACGGTTAAAGATATAGACAGTCCTATATTGTGATTTTCCTATAAATATTGGTCTCTCACTAAGTATTTCCGTCAGCACTAGCTCTTCGTGTGACGTCATCTCGTTGACTGTGGGAATGTTGCCGCTTGTATAGTAGCCACATCCGCCGCTCAGGCAACTTGCTAGTAACGCTCGCCGCCCACCGCCCACCGCTCACCGCTTGTATCGTAGCCGAGGTCTTAAGGCGGAGTGGAGTGCTTATAACGCGTTACTTCTCATTGAAGTTTACCAAAGTAAACGGATAGTATGGGATCCAAAAAAATGCATTTTTTGTTGTCTTCTTTGATATCTGAGGCCCAACAATATTTACGAGATCTTCAAAATCACTTGGCGACATTCTTGTGAAGTTTTTGTACCACCCACTCACACACTGCGATTTTAAATCCAGAAGCAATTCCTCTCCATTGCGTTTTTTGTACAAATTTGTTCGCCACCAGCGACGTGGTTTCCTCTTCTTCTTATTCAAACAAGCAATAACTGCCGCCGCATCACTTATTAATATCACATTCTGGCACAATAACGCTGCATTATCCGCCACTGCTGCCTTTAGACTGGCTCGCAATAGGCTCGCCTCGCCTATGGATCGCGCGAGGATCGTGGCCCGCAAGCGAGAAAATACTTCCCACGAGCCGTAAGCGAGCAGCAAACGAGCGGCTCGATCGCTGCTCGTACCGTAGTGTGTACGCACCTTAAGGGTCTCCTCCAGTAAACGAGAAAGCAACCGGAAACGCAACCGCTTCTAACTATATCCCTATCTAAACAGTGCAATTTCTTGCAGCTGAACGCTTTGACATTGCCTCATTTCAAACCATTTTATAAGTCTATCTTTTGTAATTGAGTGTTGAAAAAAAAAAACTGAATGTTCTTTATAAAATTTCGGATCCGGCTTGCAAAATATTTTTCATTATTAATTTTTTATTGTGTTAGGAAAAAAATTCAAACTTTGTACTTACAAAATGTCAGTTACATAACAAATCAAAAACATTTAAAAAAATGTAAATTGCAAAACGGGTGCGTATTGTGACTGTGCTTAAAATGAGACCTTGCAAACAATTTTATGATAAAAAATAAACGAAATAAATGGTTTGAAATTCAACATTGCTCTTATGGGAGAAAAATCCAAGATGGCCGCCACTACAGCAGACCCTTAATACAATCAGATTCAAAAAAATGTGTTCTTCCATTGCCCCCTTTGTAGCATTCGTTGACTGGAATAGTATTACAGACAGTGGTTTTATTTTCTAACAATAATTTCTTATCTTTGTATTGGACGGTACTAAGTGGGTGGTTTGCAAACTCGGAGACTTATGTTTTCAGTTCAGGATCCCCCTCCCCCTGCTTCTCCCCGCGCCACCACAAGGTCGCCGACTGTACTCGGGAGTTTTAATGTAGAAACACACAAAACTGTGTGGAACGAAGTCGACCGACCGGACAGTAACTCGTGTGAAACAATTTGTCATTAACAGACTGACGGGATGGCGGAACGAAACAAACATTTTGAATTTCAAGGTCAGGGCTTCACGGTCGTGGAGCAAGTACTCTCGGTACCATCGACCATAGCCTGGGCACACTCGACAGGAAGTGAGGTTAACGTATTGTGTATTGTGTACTGTCTCCCAGAAAAATTAACCAGGATATTGTTTTAGTAATGAATTCTTGTACTGGCACTTTTTGCGCTTTAGACTCCCACGCACATTCGGTATCTACTAAAGAATACGTGCTTAAATAATAACTAATAATGGCATCACAATGTATCGTATACCGGGTGGGTATAAAGTGGCTCCCCCCCCCTTTAACTACAAATATCCTTTGGGGAACGATACTAACTTAACACCGAAGTAACTTTTCAAGCAATCGGAAATTTTTAGTGTCCACTAAAAATGGGGGATTTCGGGGGCAACTCAAAATTTTTAAATGGGAAGTATGGTCATGTGATACCTCATTTTAAAGGTCTATTTAAGACTAGGAAGATGACATAAAAAAATTTAAATCGGACCACCCAAAACAAAATGGCGGCCCTAAACGTGTTGAAATAAATCGACATAACGTTGCTAATATCTCGAAAAGGAAGAGTTTATAGAATAATTTCAAGACACAAAAAATGTTTATTTCAAAGTGCTTGACCTAAAAAAATTGCTTCCAAATCGATTTCTTAAATTTTATTTTTTACAAGATTTTCTAAGATGGAGGAGTAAAAATAAAAAAGATGGAGGAGTAAAAAGCTCTTAAACGATCAGCTGTCATTCAAGAGTAATGATCTATATGACACAGCCCTCGGCTATCTCAAGAAAACCAGTCCTTAGGCTAAATAAATATTGATATTCCATAGATTCTGTTAGTACAGCAGTGGCCGCTCAACGATGTACATCGTAGGAATAAATTATTATTCGGCATTTATGTTTAAATGTGTTTTTAAACGTTTTATAAAAGTGTTGTGTGTTTGTGTTTTTTATAAAGTGTGTTTTTAGTGTTTTATGTGTGCTTGACAATGGGAATGCGTTCCCGAAACGCGTCGCATTAAGATTACTTAATCATTCTTCAGAAGTCACAAGACGGACAAATTTAACAAGGTAATATTTATTAATATATTATCTTCTATATTAAAAATCAAATTTACGAAATCGATTTGGAAGCAATTATTTAGGTCAAACACCTGGTATATAAAATCATGCATTTAAAATGGTGGCTGTTTGAAAATGTCAGACCTAAATTACTAAAAAAACCGTACATTTTAACAAAAAATGTCAAGATACCGTTTTTGTAGCCCTTTCGATTTATGTAATCGCTTATTTTTCTTCAGATAGATCATTGTTAGGTTAAACTTCATGCCAAATTTGAACTCAATCGGTTAAACCGTTCTCTAGATATTAATTATTTAGTAAACGAAACAAAATGGCGGATATTTGGAAAATGAAACGTTTTTCGAAAAAATATTACTCTTGATTTTCTCTTTATTTTAACCCATAGAACCATTTCCCGAAGTTTTTAACACTTAGTTCCGACCACCCTGTATATTGAATAGAATCGGAAAAGGTCTCGCCGATGCATTCTATACGCGTTGTTTTAAGTAAATATATCAAATCTGAGCATTTGTCTTATTTATTGTACAAAAGATATAATTTTTGAAAGCTCACATAGCGTGGGCAAATATAAACTAATATTAAACATGTAATATAAACGTTCTGTATATAAATAACATAACATGTAAATGTATTATTGTTTCATTTGATGCATTTCTAAATATAGGCTATGCTATTCTCATTTTTACAAATAAGTGACGAAATAAAAACAATATAAAAACCAAATAGAACTATTTTTAATTTTTTTGTCCCATTAATGGAGACTACGTTTTAAATGGAAAAGTATACAGGTCGTTTGTTTATTAAGATTTAACTTTAAAAACTGCTAACCCAATTTTGATAAAACGTTTAATGATGTTTTAACTATCGTCATCCGGGCGAAATTGGTTAAGTTTATGTATTTTTGTACACGATGAAGACAAGGCATGGGTCACGTTGAGTTTCTTGCTTTAAATTAGGTCTTTTATTTCCATTACGCCCTGCATACAGACAGATGTCCTGGCAAATTTAGTGTTAAGTAAAATTTTGTTTTAGTAGCTGGTTTTCATGGAATTTGACTTTAAAAAATTTAAATGGCCACCATTTTGAAATTTGATGAGTCTGATCAAAGATATTTTTGGAAAATATTTATAGCTAAAGAGTTAAAGTGTATTCCAAGTTTCATAAAAATATCTCCAAGGGCTTTTGAGTTATTAATTTTTTTTAATACAAAATGGCGGTTACGGCTAAACTAAGCCGAAATCGAACAAATGTTATACTACATTTTCGACTTATTTTTGCATGTAGAATCTGAATCTGCACAGCCCGCTGCAAAAATAACTAAAAAATTGTTAAATTGAAAAAAAAGGTTTTAGGCTAGTTTTGGTTGTTGTAGACAATTACCAAGAAATTATGTTTTTAGTTTTTTGTCGATAACTCGGTTATCCTTTGACCTACTGAAACTACAAAAACAGCATTTTGTCTGCCGTTTTACTTTTATTATATTTTATATTTTACTGCCGTATATTTTATTTCTTGTACATTTTTTGTAAAGTTAACGGTTTTCAAGATATTTCACGTTAAAAATTTGTAACGGCCGCCATTTTGAAAATTATAAAAATAAATTCTTTGTGTTTGGTACACTTGTTAATCGTAATATATAAAATGCTTATTCCAAATTTGAACTCGATATCTTTTCTATTTCCAGAGTGACAATGAGTTTTTGTAAACAAACAAAATTTCGGATTACGGCTAAACTAAGCCGAAATCGAAAAAATGTTATACTACATTTTCGACTTATTTTTGCATGTAGAATCTGAATCTGCATAGCCCGCTACGCTTTACTGAATCACCCTGTGTATAGATTTAGCGAAGCGCGCCTTGTGTTAATGTACCGAGGCGCCCCTTCACATTTTCATGGGTTAGAAAAAAGTTCTGTAGGTTCCAATTTTTATTTTACAGAAAAGCTTTATTAAAATTTTTTTCGTTCTTTCTAATGTCGCACTTAGTTTTCAAAAATTATTCATTTCTTTTAGATATTCAATAAACAATGGAATTTTGCAACTTATTTGTTAAATAAAAAAATGTTGCGCTCGCTCTACGGTTGGTAACTTTTTATAAGTTGTTCCTTACACCCACTACAGACTCGATGAGAGGGCCGGCGTCTAGGTTTTATTCTTTACCTTCAAAATTTACTCCAAGTCTAAAATCAAATGGATCCATTAGTCTATAAACATTTTTAAGTTATGTTTGATGTGTTGCATTGTCTTGTCGCTGCCGTAGTCGTATAACTGTGACACGGAATACGGATGCAAAATGTATTATCTAAAATGAGAGCGCTGATTCCCTTACAGATGTAAAGTCCTTACCGTTTATTATATTTGCCAACAAGTAGGCACAGCAGCACTTGTCACGTTGCAGGCCCGGAACCAGGGCGGGGCAGGGGGGGGGCAATGGCCCCGGGCCGCCGGGTTGCAGATTTCAGGGCAAAATTTGAAAAGTTTATAAAAAAAGTTATTAAAAACGTTTTCAAAATAATAATATCACAATCAATATTGTTTAATTTTATTAGATTTTTGCATAATTTATAAACTTTATTGTACTGTATATCAAGTTAATCCTTAAGTCTCACAAGACACAAGAATTAACACAGCTCATGGGTCTGCAGCGAGTGTTATGCCTACTAGTGGTATGAATTAGTAGCCTGAGCGCTCAGCAGCGGAATCGGGGGCGGGAAAACATCGTGGCCTTGAAGCGCCCCCTATCCCTTAAAATGACATTGGGCTCTGTTGCACTTGCCAGTTGCCACGTCTACAGTTGTGTTGCCTGCGTGTGTTTCTACGAACCGAAAGTCGTTTTATTTTATTTACATTTAGTTATTAGTGTTCGCAGTGGTGGTTAGTTACTAGTGTTACCGTTTATCAGTGTTAGTGTTTGGAAAACGAAATTGTTTTGTACATTTTGAGCTGCGTTTTTATCAGTTTCCAAATCATGGATGCCAGAAAACGACTCGGTAGAGCCGAGTATAGAAAACTTGCCAAAGAAAAAGGAAGAAAGCAAGCGAGGTGCTGTTACAAACACCAAAATTAGAAGTTTAAAAAAAATGTTAATAAAGATGAAGGCTCAAGAGAAAAAACTACACGAGAAGTACAATGGGACAGGAGAAACTCTCTAATCTAAGCATAATATCAATTTTATTGAACACCAACGAGCTTCCCTTACCACCTTTGACGACATCATCAGTACATTTGCAGCTAAGAAGCCTCGAAGAATTCAATTTTATGTACAATACATAACATTCCAACTTCCAACCAAGCTAAAATGACATTTTTGACGTAATTTTTTGCGTAGTTGCAATTGAGTTACAAATACAAAAAAACAAATATTTGTATCAGTCGTGTATAAGTGTATTAATGTAATAAATAAGTGTTTTTCATAAATAAAACTTCTTCGTATCATACATATGGTGAGTAATTTCAACTACCGCATCTAAAAAAATAGCTTACGGAGGGTATTATATTTTAATTTTTTTCCCCCCCGCTTACACACTTCCTGAGCAAGGGATATTTAATTAAATTACAAGTGAAAAAACATAAACCTAGACCGGGAGTTGAACCCGGGACCTTCACGTTTCCGTCGTGATGCTCTGCCAACTGAGCTACCCTGTTATCTCCAGATATTGGTCGATGTTATCTCACTTGCACGGTTTTACTGCAATTATTATAACAGATTGAATACCTCGTGTATACGACATTGAAAACAATATCAACTCTTATTTCACTTGTAATTTAATTAAATATCCCTTGCTGAGGAAGTGTGTAAGCGGGAAAAAAAATATTAATAATAACACCACTGTAAGCTGCGAAATAGGAATTAAGATTGTTTTCAATGTCGTATACACGTGGTATTCAATCTGTTAATTCAATAATTGCAGTAAAACCGTACAAGTGAGATAACATCGACCAATAGCTGGAGATAACAGGGTAGCTCAGTTGGCAGAGCATCACGACGGAAACGTGAACTTCCCGGGTTCAACTCCCGGTCTTGGTCTATGTTTTTTCACTTGTAATTTAATTATATTTTAATAGTGAGAGGAGAGAGGTAGGAGGGTTGGGGGCGGCAAACTGATCCGGCCCTGGCCAATGGGAATAAATCTATAATAGCGCTGCAACTTTGCATCTTTTATTTACGTTTTTTTTCTGTTTAGTAAAATTGCTAAAAAATAATGCAAATCTAATTTATCCATTCAGATTAAAAACCGCAAACATATTACATTATAGCCGCAAACATTTTCGCGGACGAGGTTGAAAAAAATAGACTGTCCGCGGTAAATGAGGACTTCTGGTAAGCCCAGGTAATCACATAGAAAAACCATTGCGCAAAATTTCACCCCTCTATTCTGACGGGAATTAAAGGTCTATTGTTTTAGGGTAGTTACCCCGTTATAGCCCTTAAAATGTAAGTAATGTAAATAACTAGCTGACCCGGTAATGCTTCGCTAAGCATAATTATTTTGATGAAATAAATGCGACAAATGATCGTGATTTAGTAACTTTGACCCCCCCCCCCCCCCGTCCTAAAATTTCGAATTTTTTTTAAAAACCCTTTCTTAGTGAGCACCTATGGCCCTAGAGGAAGCTACATACCAAATTTCGTTCTAATCCATTCAGTTGTTTTTGAGAAATCTTGATTTAGTAAATTTGACCCCACCCAAACCCCCTAAAAATTCGAATTTTTTGAAAACCTTTCTTAGTTAGCACCTATGGCCCTAGAAGAAGCTACATAACAAATTTTGTTCCAATCCGTTCAGTAGTTTTGGAGAAATCTAGATTTTTAGTTACTTTGATCCCCCCCCCCCAACCCCCCTAAAATTTCGAATTTTTTTAAACCCTTTCTTAGCGAGCGCCTATGGCCCTGGAGGAAGCTACATACCAAATTTCATTCCAATCTGTTCTATAATTTTTGAGAAATCGTGATTTAATAACTTTGATCCCCCAAACCCCCCTAAAATTTCGAAATTTTTTCAAACCCTTTCTTAGTGAGCACCTATGGTCCTAGAGGAAGCTACATACCCAATTTCATTCCAATCCGTTCTGTAGTTTTGAAGAAGTCATTTTTTAATAACTTTGATCCCCCCAAACCCCCCTAAAATTTCAAATTTTGTCAAACCCTTTCTTAGTGAGCACCTATGGCCCTAGAGGAAGCTACATAACAAATTTCATTCCAATCCGTTCGGTAGTTTTGGAGAAATCGTGATCAGTGAGTCAGTGAGTCAGTGGGTTTTGGCTTTTATATATATGGATAGATTTTTACGGGGTTAACACTCCCGGCACTAATAGGGGCAAACTGTGAAATTTTCAGTGAAATAGGTCGAGCAGTTTTTGAACCTATAGAGGACAAACAAAGAAACATTAATTATTATGTATTTGTTATTTTTAGTCGTACATGTTGTACTGGTGGAAACCCCTGCGTGCTCCGCACGCCATCCCCGTTGGAACCTTTTATACACATAATCATGTTATGTTTTCTTCATAATAAAGGTGTACGATTAATAATAACCCCCAAAGCTAAGATGGTAAATAATGTTAAATGTTCAAATCAAATTATTTCGTATATCTTATAACAGCAGTTATAATAAAGGCCAGCACGGCCTACACAGGTCTACACTTTAACAAAAACCTAACCTAAAAGTTAGAAATACAAATAATTGTTTAAAAGTTTGTAATCAGCTGTTATTGGAGTAAATAGTTGATTTATCTGTTATTTTATTCAATTGGTTGCTATGGTAATGAATGTAAATACACGTGTTGGTTCGTCAATCTAGGCCTAATCTAAGGTATTTTCCGACTAAATTTACAATTATTTGAAATAAAAAATGTTATTATCAAAATGAATTATAGCCTATGTTACTCGGGGATAGTGTAGCTTTTTATTTTTAAAACTATTTTTTCAATCGGTTCAGTAGTTCCAGAAATCACCCCCTACATACGAACAAACAAATTTTACCTCTTTTTAATATTAGTATAGATAATTCGTCATAGTTTTTTTATATTTATTTCTTAACATTTTGGGAACAACACATGCTCATGAAGTCGGGCAAAGATAGCCGGTGACAAAACTGGGGTAAAAAAATACTGGAAAAGAAAATATTGAAATTTACAGTTTCGAATAAATTACGGACATGGACATTTTAAAACAATGCTGTTTGCCCATTTAAAGAACATAACTCAGCTGGTAGATCTTATGTTTGCGATTTCTCAGAGGCGCTTGTAAAAAATGTTAACACTTATTTGCTTAATTGTACCGCAAACATAATTTAGTGATCAGAAAGATGTACGACTTGTAGAGTAAGCTATATGTTGTCAGTACAGCAAGGCCGTAGCCGGGGGGGGGGGGGGGGGCAACCCCCCCCCCCAGAAATACCGAAATGTAATAGTAAAAAAAAATACTAGGTTTAAAAAGTGCAAATTAAATTGTAAAATAGACAACACAACAGAGGATCCAGCAACATATTTTACATAATGTGCATTGCACGCATACTGATATTTATATTTACTTGATTAAACTACAAAGTACAATGCACATGGATGCAGTAGGTTACAGCCTTACTCTCTTGTGAGCTTGATCTGATCTATTAAATAAGAAAACTATGAAGGTTCAACAAAAATACTTTACTCTAACAAAACACGCGATGCATTGTGTATTGAAAATACTCCCAATACGGGGGTTGGCGTGCGAAGCCCGCAATGCTCTGTGTATTGAATATTCTCCCAATACGGGGGTTGGCGAGCAAATTAGTAAATATCGATATTTTTGTTTCGATATTTCCGATATTATATCGATATTAGAGATTCGATACTATCGCAATATTGGAAGAAGAATGTCAATATCGGATTTCGATATTTTTTGTATATACTGTAGCAATTACGTTCTTTTGTACAACAGAATTGCAACTCCTAAAAATAAAAACACAAGGCACTTACTTAAACTGTACAATCTAAGAATATATTTTAGTTTCTGAACGTATCTATGTTTGTATTTAACCTTCATTAATAGGAACTTAAAACACGCTCGATCATAGCGTAACCTACCGACTACAATATAAAGTAACTTATCGTCCTAAACATAGGCTTACTTCCCGCTAGTATTTGAGTTTGACGTGTAGTTTCAAATATATAAGCACTAGCTGACCCGGCAATGCTTCGCTATTGCATAATTATTTTGGTGAAATAAATGCTACAAATGATCGTGATTTAGTAACTTTGACCCCCAAACCATCCCCCCCCCCC
>JAGFPH010003192.1:108689-127804 GCA_018207615.1 Philaenus spumarius | reverse complement strand
TTCAGTCCGCCTTTTGAAAAAGTAAGATGATGTATTATACAAGCTCATATCTCACAGTAGAAATTGAAAAAAAACTTCAGTCATTTTCTCAACCGGATACATAGTTTATGACTTAAATAGTTACAAACAAACATACATACATTTTCCATTGATATATAACAGATATAAGAATATCTACTATTAAATCTAAATTGTTTGGTTTACAGGTATGACGCTGGAAAACAATGGCGAAGCAGTTGTGAGCTGATTTCGATATCACCGACACACCTGGATCTCACTCTTGACTTCAATTCAGACACCAGATATGATTTCTTCGAGCGAGACCATTCCCTTAGATCGTGCCTACAACCCTGGAGTAACACAAGAAAGTGGACTCAATACGGACACGATAGTTTGCATAACGATGAAACAAACAAGAAACTATCTATTTCCAGTTGGGGTGCAGGGGGGAGCTATGGTAGTGTTAGCTATGGTGGAGGTGGAGGGGAAAGCTTCAATGAAATTTATAGCGGTGGCGGTGAAGGGCTTAGTTTGCAATTGCCAAGTGATGGTCAGTATTCCAAAACAAGAAGAAGTATGTACCGATTCAATATCTTCTTCTTTGGCTTTTATAAGCATACAGTACTGCCGGGCTGTTTAATGAAATATGTTCTTGTTGATTATATCGTTTTAAAATTGCATTTATTTAAACTTAGTTTAAGTTCCTGATCTTTAAAACTGAATGAAATGTAAAATCTTAAGTGTAAGACTAAAACTTAACATTAACCTATAAACTTAAAACTAGTTATTATAAATGAGAGTATTGACATGAAATCTTGAAATTAGTTAACAAGAAGGAGAAAACTGTAACAGTAAGCAAGTGCTTGAACTTAAAATTAATGAACAAGTAGGCCTTTAGATTATTTTCAAAATTTTGAAATAAAATAACAAAACGAAAAAGTATCCAACAGTAAAACATAACAAAACCAACACAACTAATTTAACAGTTATCAGTTAGTTGTAGGTTTGTTTTAATATTTCACTGCATACAGTTTCCTATTGTAATATGTAAGATGTCTTTTAAAGTGTGTAAATGTAGAAATTATTGTGCCAGTAGGCGCGTCAAAACCATCCTAATAGGTGCAGATATTCTACAACCCTGCCCCCCCCTCATTAAGTGACAATTAAGCTTTAGAATTACATTTTTTAAATGCTTAGACACGTTTTTTTCATTAAAACCGAATTAAAGTAACTAGTACCATTGAAAAAAACTGTAGGCCTGTCTTTTTTATGCAATAGTACATGAATGTAACATTTTAATTGTGAATCTTACTTTACAAATACAAGCTTAAATCATTCAATATTTGAACCTGCCGATAATATCTGGTAATCATTTCATCTTTGTAGCCTTCAGTACATTGTAAACTATTTATTTGATTGAAAATTTCAGCTTACTTTTTCATGGGATTTGAACATCTGGTTTTGAAACTACAAACCACATCTGCCATTTTCCAAAATATTGACATCTTTCGGAATTTCTTATTCCTGTTTAGTGTTTTTAGAAAGTATTTAAAATTTAAACCTATTTTGTTCTTGATATTTTTACAAATCCACTTGTTCAAGAGTTGTAGGAGCTTAAAGTTTCAAACATTTTATGTTTTGTGCATTTTTTTGCTGGTGATTTTTCATGAATTGAGTTAAGTATTGAAGTAAGCATTCTTCAGGAAAGTTTAAATAGCAACGTTGGTCCAAAACCTAAATACATAATTCGTGGAGGACATACAAACTATCTTAAATCCGTTGTACTTTTTAACTTAAGTCACAAAATAAATAAACTTTATTATGAAAGTCCTAAATTAGTTCTTGTAAATGTATCACAAAATCCAAATACTAATCCATTCGTTAAGAGTGGAATACTTGAATACACCTTTATAACACTATACAAAATGTGGTAGTGATCAGAGTATAAATACTTCTGAGATATTAAAAATTATGCATTCACTAACATAAACTGGTAGAGAGGTATGAACTGAATCTTTATATCCTATTAAGAAATCTTATGTTTAATTTGTATTTAACTCTCTATACAGAAATATTTTATATGGTCTTTACTTGGATCTACTAGGGTTTCATATCTAAAACATTAATAAAGAGAAAATAATTTTATTTGTATAAAGAGGAAGTATGTCTTTAAAAATGTAAAAACAGTACTGTATGTGTTTGTTCAATATGCGCAAAACATATAAGTATATTTGAAATAACATATTAATTCTAATTTCCAATACATACATACGGTACGGTTTACGTTTCACTACTGTTGATAAATTGCAATTTTTTTTTAGACAAAGTTGTGCAAACACATTTTTGTAATAAATGGTTGCTTTTGGGAGCTGCTGATGTATAATTGCAATAGGCCGAAATGCATTTATTTATTTATTCTATGTTAATTAAAAATAACCACCTCCAGCAATTTACATGCAATTTAACGTATAAACTAATTGTATTTATTGGTTTGAATTTAAAATCTTGGTTAATCTTTCAGAATGTTTTATCAGAGCGAAGACAGGATTTCGTCTAGACAGATCTGTCGTTGTTTTATCCATCGCAACACCGTCTTTGTACCATTGCGAAGTGCTATGTGTTACAGAAAACAAATTTGTGTGCAATACATTCAGTTATCGGTAACGTATTAATTTCATTTAATAGTTTTGCTTAAAATATCGACTTTAAATTAATGGAAACTATCGACTGTACCTATATTAATGAAACTAATTCAAAATTTTAGTGTCATAATCTAAGCACTATCTAGAAAGGTAGAATTTAAAGTCTGTCCAAACAGGCATGCGCTCTGAACCATAAAATCGAAGTACAATCAACCCTCGTGCCCCACACGCAGACACACTCACACTGCCTACCTGGTGCTAATCTTTCTTCTATGAATCTGCGCTCACGTAGGCATTGTGGGTGTGTCTTCACATGAGGAGGGAGGGTCGATTTTACTTCGATTTTATGGTTAAGAGCGCACTCATTTTTGGACAAACAGTAATCTAATTAATATCTGCTAGAACTAACAGAGAGTTAGGCAGCATTTTAATTTAGTTATATATACAATTGTGTTAAGCAAAACAAGTTTGAAGGATATATCTTAAGGTGATGCACAATTTATAAAAGGATTTTAATAAAAAGTAAAACTATTTGCATGAAGTAATTTTAAACACCAGTTTCATATTTCAAACACCAAAGTCGGCTGGCTCAGTTTGAAAATCTCTATGTTTTTAATTCTTTTCAACTGCCCCTAATTTTTGTTTTGTTCAATCATTATCTCAATAGTTAACAATATTTTGGTTACAAATGTTTTGGGCAATGGAGGTTCTGTAGTACTTGACTTACACATTAAAACAATAGCATTATCAATCATATAATTAGTTGTAATTGTAAAACGTATTAGGTACCAGCTCAAAAAAGTATTGGCTACATTTTTCAATCAAGTTTTGAAGTCTTGAAAAAGTGCTTTAGTTTGCTTGGTAATATAAGTAGTTAACTTTTAATAAAACATTTGCACAAGATTAATTTTAGTTCTTATCAAACTAGGTGTGAGAAACAAATTTAAATTTTCAACCACGGGTAGTAATTATAAAGAACAGTTGGATCTTTCGTTCTTGGCACTTGTGATATCGCGCGAAAACCTAGTTTTCACCCTCACAATAAATGACGTGTTTCTGCTACTTACTTTAGCTCAGCACTCAGTACAGTGATAAAATAAGCTGTGCACAGGATTGCAGCCTTATCCGGGTTTTACTACGCTGTACTAATAGCCTCAAGCTGGGCCCATGCGTAAACCACAAGTACCAAGAACCAAGGCCGTACCCAGGAAAGATTTTTGGGGGGGTCAGGTCAGGACCGGGGATTTTAATTTAAACGCTTTTAACACGTTCACTGCTAAGGACGCACATTTGAGCTTGACACTGAACACTATGAGAAGAGCCGACACACAGTGCATTGCACGCCAACCCCCGTATTGGAAGTATTTTCAATACACAATGCGTGTTTTGTTAGAGTAAAGTATTTTTGTTGAACCTTCATAGTTTTCTTATTTTAGATAAGATCAAGCCCACAAGAGAGTAAGGCTGTAACCTACTGCACCCATGTGTATTGTACGTTGTTGTTTAATCAAGTAAATCTAAATATCAATATGCATGCAATGCACAATGATGTAAAATATGTTGCTGGATCCGCTGTTGTGTTGTTTATTTTATAATTTAATTTGCACTTTTAAAATCTAGTATTAATTTTTACTACCAAATTTCGGGATTTCGGGGGGGGGGGTGGGTTGACCCCTAACCTCCCCCCCTGGCTACGGCCTTGAGTCGATGGCTGATATACTATTCTTCAACCAGTCGTTTACGACATCTTTCTTCTGACTTTCCTTCCTGATACAGAAGTTGAATGTTGAAGCTGTAGGTAAATGTTGTGTTGGAACAGCATCATCTGCTAAATAACGGCTGTTTTTCGGTGAATAGCCTAATAGTGTTTGTTGCAGCGTTTTCTTTTTATATTACTCCTCAAAATGAACTGAACAATAATTTAATTTGCACTTTTATAATCTAGTATTAATTTTTACTATTAAATTTCAGGATTTCGGGGGGAGGTTTTAACCCCCTAACCCCTCCCCTGGCTATGGCCTTGCCAAGAACTATAAATCCAACTGTACCAATGTTTCCTGTATAATTTAAAAGTGGATGAGACTGTATTTCAATGTTTAAGAAAATGTTAGTATTTTAAGGATTCTAATGAGTTATATTTTCTATTGATAATAATACATGCATGAACTTACTTATTGGAAAAGGTGTAAATCATCTATATTTAGTTATTAAATATGACCTTTGCTATGATTTAATCTCAAAATGTAATTGTTACAAAGACAAATGATTTATAATTTTGCAATTTATACTTTTACAAGTATTATGTTTATTTACCAACAGTTAATCTTTATCATTATATCTTAAAACCTGATAACAATTAGATTGAAAATGAATATTTTTGTTATGTTCGTTTTGATGTGCTTTTTCTGTAAACAAATGTAAACATTTTATTTGTGTTGTAAAAAAGAAAAAAATTATAATATACTAAACTTTATTGTATATGTATATATTATATCAACTCTATAAACAATACATCCACTGTCTAAAATGATGTATTACCTAAATAAAATCTAGGTGTAAATAAAAACCATTTATCTATCCACCTAACAGGTCAGTTGAGTAGTCATGTAAATTGTATTACAGTGAGGCTTTGTAGGCTTTGTTTTGGTTCATGCTAACACTGTGTTACAGTATTGTTCCCATAGAACATTAAGCTGTTTCTCTGTGAAAATATAGTGAAAGAGTAGATAAATTCATACTTAGTTGAAGACATGTCTAAACAAACTGTTAGCAATATTTAGAAAGAACAATTATTACCATAATGAAATTCCCAAAATAGTTGAGAGTGTTCAATCAAGTAACATTTATAACACAATTTTACTTGAATTATTTAGGTATAGCAACGCTCCAGATCAGCCAAGAGAAAACTGTATATTAGCTGAACATTCCTTCCATCAACTTAATCATTATAACCATCTGGTTCCGGACAGAGATTATGACATATACATAAAAAATCCTTACTATGGACGTCCTGTTTGTCAACCACCAAAGACGTATACAAGTGGTAAGTCTTTCTTGTATCCTTGTTTTGGTTCTAATTGTACAGTACAATTGATCGACAAATTTCGATAAGTGCTTAAATAGATTGTTCTTTTATGGTTTGTTCATGGTGTGATTATACAATGTTGCCATGGGTACAAGCATCAAAAATATCAAAACCTCGAGTGCGAAGAAGATTGTTTTGTAAAACTCAGGTCTTTATACATAATCTCCGTGGACAAGAAACAGCCCGTCATTCAAAACCTGTTTATAGCTCATCTATATCCTAGCTTTCACTATTACCACGGCTTGGATATATCCAAGAGTGTTACTCAACAGGTTGTGCAATAGGCATAGCTAATCTACATCTCCCCTTTGGGATCTTTTCTTCCAGTTTTAAAGCGGGCAGAAGCCTCAAGCACCTCACCAAATTATAGTTTATTGTGCACTCGCTTTAGGCTAACATCCTGTTAGATCTAGCCTTAGATTTTTTTACCTCTATTACCTTCCCCAAAAAGCTAGGACTTTCTTCCCTGAGAATGCAGGCATCGACGGAGCACCTATGACTACCTTCTACGGCCTCCAGCAAGATGCTCTCTACAGTCTATTTTTACTGCAAAACCAGCATTTACAAAGTCAGTATTGGGTATCTTCATTGAAAAGCCCATAAATATTTCCTGGACAGGCCGAGTACAGTAATCTTCTAATTTTATTTCTGACGAGTAAAAACATGCAAGGCCCGCTTTTGAACCTTTGATCTGTTTGTTTAACATGTTTTCTCCAACAAGGCTTCAACAGTGATTTTTGTGGGTTTTTTGGCCCATTGAGAGACAACCGTCCTAGCAACTGTAAAGATCCCACGTACAGTCTTCAGCGTAGGAATAGGCGTCTTAGCTCACCTCTTGGTCAGGATGTCTGTTTCTTTCATTTCTAAAGAGACCCTGACACCCGGGCACCCATTCTAAAGTCACCTTTTAACTGGCTGAAACTTTTATTAGGCATCAATAGCACTAACACTGAATTGCAGATGTTGGACTTCTGGACTTTCATTGCTGCTTGACTATTCATGTTTATGAAAAACGTACATACCTGAGTAGCCTCTCTGCTTACACAGCTCAAATTCAAGCAATCCAGATTTGCAAACAGTTCTACTATTTATAAAGTTTTCTAAATCAAACGCAGTGCTGAGTTTCTGGAAGTTAAAAAAAAAATCTCGTCCTTAGAGCCATCTTGGTGCCACTCTTTATTGCTTCAAATTCAACCTCATTTCAAATCACTAGTACGGCATGTCCAATCGATTTTGTTCAGTATTCTGTCTGATATCAAGTCTATTACAGATCCAGCCAAGACTGGTGTTATATAGGATGACTGTATGCCTTTCAGCAGTCCTGTCTTTACTCTACTATCTCATTCTGACCACTCGTACTGCTGCAATCTCACCACCCGTACTGCTGCAATCTCACCACCCATACTGCTGCAATCTCACCACCCGTACTGCTGCAATCTCACCACCGTACTTTTGCAATCTCACCACTGATTTTATGACTTTTGGGTCATACAGAGAAAGCTCATTATTTATTTACTGATTGCTTTGAAACATTTTTGAACTGTTTGATGTTAACCTATTAAAAGTTAAATTTCTACAACACTAATACAAATATCTCATGTAAAAAATCCTACAATGTGCCGTCCATAGATCAAAAAGGTTTTAGAACCTTGAGTATATTATTATAGTTTGAAATTACGGATTGTTGGTTTGAATTATGGTTTAGTGGATTTCCTAAAAACAAAAGTTTTTTGTAGAGATTTTAGGGTTTGTTTAGAAGCTACTTCATGCAACACTTATGGGGATTTGTGTTTATAATATAAATGTATCTACATATATTTACTTATTACCTTGTATCTTTGTTTATAAAGGTAAAAAACTATATCAAAGAAAACAAATAAATACTACGGTAAAGTTTAATAAACACATTTTCATTTAGATTGTTTCGAGAGAATAAGGAGTGGCCTACGACTGGATAACACTATGTCAAGGTTAATCATGCATGCAGATTCATTGGGTGATTGCGAAAGAGCATGCATTAACTCCAAGCTTTTTACATGTCGAGCTTTCAGCTACCGGTAAGTAGGCCTAAGAAAAATGTGATTTGAAATGACAAATGCTTGAAAGATAAATATGTATATAATTTTTAGGACAAATCAAATAGTTTTCATATGTCTTTATCTTTTATGTACAGACATTAAAAATTCTGAAGAGTCAAAATCTAAAATTTTATTGTTTTAATTTTATTTGCAACACTGATTAAATGATATTAGGCTTCATCTAAAAACTAAGTTTTCTTACTTAGTATACAATGTTATGTTTGTGAATCGTTGACGTTTTTAAACTTGAAGTCTGTAACAGCTGCAAACATATAAGTGAACAGAAATTATTGTAAAAGAAACTATCCAATAAAAAAATGTTGCTTCATTCCCCTTTTCAATTATACATAACAATTATATATCCCTTAAAGTCAATTGAGACTTATCGAAGAACTTTTTTACGGGTAATTGTTGATCCTTGGAATTTTGAGACCCTATGGTCCGATTATTATTCTACTCAAACTGTTTAACATTTTGGCCTATATCTTTCAAACGACACTTAGTTTATTTGGATCCGGAAATCCTCATGGCTTGGCTTATACAGGTAGTCCTTAGAGGATTTCTGGAACATGAAACTGTGCAGTTTTAGTGGATTCTAAAGGCTCCCTGAGTACAAATGAAAAACATATAGATAAAACTACACAGTAATGAACTACCCAAGGGAACTTCAAGGAATTTTAGGATTTAGAAATATGATTCAAAGGTATTTGGGAGGAAAGTGTAAGGATAATAGAAACAGTTGAGATTCTTTCTAATTGTTCTCTTCCTCAAGGTAGAATTAAGAATTTACCAAAACACCTGAAAAACTATCTCTGCCATCTGCCAAATCAGAAATGTTGTAAACCCGTAAATGTTTTATATTATAAATCAGAATCAGAAGCAACCCTGCAAAACTATCTCTGTGATCTACGAAATCATGAATATTGCGAACCCAAGGCAATTACAATTCCAACATCAAATGCATCCTGTGAAAAAAAACATTTTCTTACCTAAGAAGAATAAAAACATACCTCACAAATACAACATGTGATAAGCATCTCAACAACCTTTCTACAGTTACAGTTAGAACGACTTTATCAAAGGACCTTAATCTTAGTAGTGTTGAGGATGATTATGCTGTTAATTTTTAAGGAGAGAAACCTGTGTGGTCATCATTTCCTGAAAAGAAAACATCCAACAAATGCTCGTAAATTGAAACTCACGCACAAAAACAATAAATAAATTTCAAGAAACTAATGAAACTAGTTAATAAGAAGGATAAAACTTGTAAACACCAACAATTAATGTTACAGGGCTGTAAAAGGGGACTTGAGATACGACAATAAGTACAAATATACTTTAAAATAAGCAACATAATAAAATCTGAGCGCTTACTGAAGACCTGTAGGTTTTTGGAAGTCTTGGTAACACATACAGTTCCAGAAGAAGAATGAACATTTTCTGAGATAATAATTGAGTCATTGTCTTCGACAACACTTTGATGGTCTTGGCCAACTTTTCTCGAGATTGTTTTTAATAGGTGCAACAACAACAAAGAATTCACATTCAACTGGAGGTTTTAGTGCTTTATGGATCTTTTTGGAATCGTTAAAGGAGATTTAATTCTTGGCCATTATTGTTAATATCTAGCCTTTAGATCTACATCAGCCCTTCAGACCTTGTACAACCAGAACTCGTTTGTTCAATACTCTCAGGGCCGGCGAGAATTGCTAGTATAAGGGCTCAACCACTTCCTCTCGATACGTACCGCCAGCCGGTTCTACGCTGTGACGTCACAAGGTTGTTACTTTCGCCGCACTGCCATACAACCACCACTGCTTTACATTAGTCGGCAGCATGTATTTAGTACTTAATGACCCCCATGATACCATTCTACCCCTAGTGGCACCCTCTTTGATATTATACACTTTCAACAATCAATAAATAATATTTTAATTAAATACTAATGCACCTAGACAAGGTAAAACGAGCGAAAACACAACAAATCAGTTACAGAAATGTTTACTTTACTAAGCACAATCCAGACGAAATAAAACTACTAAAAATAAATTAATGCGGATCATTTGTGTGGCCAGTCCTACTGGCCATCCGGGCGTTCAAGGGATTTTACCTTGTCCAGTACTGCTGGCCATCCTAGCTGAGAGGAACGTAACTTTCAAAAACAATTCAGACTTGATAAAGAAATGGCTGTGGCCAGCACTTCTGGCCATCCGAACCCAGAGGACTTTTATTAAAAATCCTACCAGAGTGCAAAGGTTTAATGTACATTATTTTACTGCTACTGTTTAGGTAAAAGTGTTAATATTACTTTTTTTAAATTTCAATATGCAAAAAAATCAAAACTGATTGACTTGTCTGGTTTTTGCAGAATTAATTTGGACAGATTTTTTAAAAGAAATGATGTTTTTATTGGGATGAACTTATAAAAACTATAGCCAATTGAAAGATACAACGAAGTAAGAACACAGTGCTAAATATATTATAAACACAATACAAATTTGTATACAAATACACTAGAGCTGATAGTGGCGCTTTCATGTACTTACTGAGTTTCCAATGGACTTGTCCCGCTTTTACTGGAAACATAATGGACTTATTCGGCATTTGCAGAAACCATGTATTTTTAACCTTAATTTTATATGTGACTTATCACCTTTTAGAAGAACATGTTATATCTACATATACCCCTTATTATAATAAACAATGAAGTGCAATAATCTCAACTTATGATTTTTTGGACTTGCCCGGTTTTTGCTATCAACCCCTCAAAATTTTAAACTACAGTGAAAGATGAATTTTACTATTGGAGTCAGGAAATTAACGTTTATCATTCCCCTAAAAAAGGAATTTGTGCAATAACACTGATTATTAATAGATTTTACAAAATAATATCTTTTTAACAGAATTTGATCTCTGATAGTGATGTAAAACACTAGTGAACATGCAACATTAAATGTACTTGAATTAAATGAAAGGTAAGTTACTAACCATTTTACTGTAAGGACTTGTTTAGAAATTAAATTTGTTTGGAATTGAGAAAAATCACTTTTGTTTGGATTAAAACAAAATATTGTAATTCAATATCAATAATAAATATATTGTTTTAGGTATGATTCCCCAGTCATAACAAGTCAGACACCAGAGAACTGTCATATTACAGACTGGCCACTTCCTGAAATTAACTCGGTGAAACATTTGATTGAAGATGACGGCTGCGAGTTGTATCTTAGAGGAAGTTATGGCCATGGTTGTGAATTTGATCGTTTTCCTTACGGAAGACCATTTTCTACACCTTTTGTTCCTTACATACCTCCACCAACTGATAATGTTATCCATCCCAATAGACCGGTACCACCCCGTCCGCCGCAGACACTGCCATCATACCCTATTTCAAAATATTATCCTCCAATAAATACTCCTAATTACATACAGCCTTCAGGCTACGGTCCTTCAATAAAACCTCCGCCTTCAGGATACGGCTCTCCAATAAGACCTCCGCCTTCAGGGTACGGTCCTCCAATAAGACCTCCGCCTTCAGGCTACGGTCCTCCAATTAAACCTCCGCCTGGGATAAATTACTATCCGTATGACAGTAAAGGTCCAGTCTTCTCACCAGGAAAAGGTCCAACGCACTTTTCGCCCTCAGGATTTGGAAGTACAGGATCCCAAGGGTATTTGTCTCCTTCTTCGTATGGAGGACCAAGTCATCTACCGCCAAAACCGATAGATAATAATTGTAAGTAGTCCGCTTTTTCGACCTACACTTTTAAATGATAGTAAAGTTATTTATTGCTGTTATTCTTATTTATTGCTGCATTTATTTTCTTTATGAGTTTCTGACACAATGGTTTATAAATTGATTTGAAATTTATAATATTTATCATTTACTTGAAGAATGTGTTTGTATTTTAAAACTGTGTTTATACTTACATTGTTTCAAAAGAATAGTCTTTTTGTTCAAACTTATTACTTTACTATTTCGATTAATTTAAATTAGGTTATAAATTTAACCTATCAATGATTATCAATGGTTTTTAACCATTATGTTTATTTTTAGGGTAATTTCCATCCAATACAAACCAAAGCCAAATTATAGTACTGTATGGCCTACTTGCATCATGTCCCGTCGTTATTCACATTTCATTTTTCTTGTATATCTAACAAAATATTTTAAACAAAGCTACATCAAAAAGTATTCACTCTGTTTAAAAAGATCTTGCAAAGTGTTTTGCGTATGGTTTCAGTTTTTATACAATATATTCTTTAATTTCAGAATTACATAATAACATATTCAATACAATAGTTACCGTATTTTTTATGTAACAATGAAATATTACATGATTTTTTTAAATATTATGTAAAGATTTTGTGCATTATTTTCTGTACTATAAACAATACATTATTGTAAAAAAAAATAAAAATATAAATAAGTCATGTTCACGTCATAGAAGATAATAACAATGAATGACACAACTGAAAATACTGTTTATTTGTTAATACTATAACTGTGCACAGATTATACAATTTGCTGTTATAAGTTGGAATCTAGGTATTGATGTAGGATTTTTTCAATGACTTCATCCACTCCATTCTGTAAGACTTTAGTGAAGACTTTAACCCTAGAGTGATGACGTGATTTTTAGTTACATTAGTAGTGACCATGGTCAGAGAGACCATAACCACATATATCCAAATATTATTTACAATGTGTTAAAAAAATTATTTAAACACTTTTATTACGTACTAATAAGTTTAATAAACACGTTATGCCATTATTATTTCAATTAAGCCTGTTTAAAAAAATCAAATAGTGATACATTGAAAAATCAAAAAAACTTATTTGATGTATTTAAAAAAAATGGCACATGAAATATAAAACGTACTTAAGCTTATTATGTCTTAAAACTAAAGGTTTTATTCTACAAAGAAACAATTTTACTTTTACAAATACATTGCTTTCAACTCAAAAAATATTAATTATAAAACACAGAAAATAGATTATTTACATACAAAAAGTTAATTCTGAATCATTTATGTTTTATTTCTTCTTTTTTTTTTTTGTAACCACATTCTTTGCACCTACCTAAGGCTCTACGCACAGACTGGTGTAATAAGTAATAATAAAGTTACTTACTCTTCAGAAAAAATAAAAACCAACATGTAAAAAGTCAGCTTGACATGGAATTTAAAAAGAAATTATAATAAATGTATACTAGATGATATTATAGATAATAAACTGAAATTAAATACTATATACTTGCCAGATAAAATACAGTTTTTTGAAACAGCAATAGTGACTATGATCTGACACACCATATAGTTCAGTGGTGACAATGGTGCTGCAGAACATATTGAACTATAACCTCAAATAAACGCAAACAAATTGAGCTACGATACCAGTAGACGATTCACTACTGTCTTTGTGAAAGGTACTAGGGTGGCCTACCAGGTCATTCTAGCGGACTTCTAAGAAAGGTATTGGTACAAGAATGTAAATGACGAAAACTAGAGGTCTCTATCTTATTCATATCTAAAGTTATTTACGGTTACCCTACTACAAATTAAACACTATACTCTATGATAAAGTAGAAGAAAGATGTTTCCGAGGACAAAACTGGCAAGAGACTAATAAAAGACTGGAAAATACTCAACTACTAATAAGACTTGGGTAACAATAGCTCAGACTAGATAAAGTTCCACTTGTGGAATGAAACCACTCTTTTGGGTTTCCCAAAAATAGAATATCTTTTGACTGTTGTAATTTGTAGTAGGGTTGAGATAGAAGCTTCAAATTTGCACTGTTAGTTTTCTTTGGTTACTACCTTTAACCCTAGAACACTAGTGCTATTTATGGGTGCTTTTTACTAGAGCCACGTCAAGTTTCCGCGTTTCATAAAAAGAACATTTTTGGTTATTTTAAAGGTGTTACAATAAAAAATATGATTGTTTTTTGCTTTTTTTTACATACAAAAACATACATTGCATACATTCAACTTTTACGTTCATGAAGAGTTTGAAGCATTCAGTAGGAGTAAACACTGCCTTACTATGAGCTGAGGGGCCAGGCGTAATATGAATAATATTTTTCCTGGGGTCTTCTTTGTTGAAGGATCCGCTTTAGTGTTCCAAATAAAATCATCCTTTCCACTAAAAGTGTTAACATTTGTCACGACAATAAGATCCTCAATTGAATTTTCATCATGTCCTTTATTGAGCTTCTACCGTTTATTGTTTATTTTTGAACTCTCTTTTCTTGTGTTTTATTCATCTTCTTCTTATTTTGCTTATGTTCTATTCTACGTTCTGTTTCTATAGTAGGGTTTTCAAATAAATCATCTTCACTTTCAACTGCAGTTAATTCCTTAGGATCCGGTAAGTATTACGGATCAGCATCGCTGTCGTACTCTTCTTCAGATATTTCTTCGTATTCTACAACATCTTCTTAATTTATTTCTTCCTCTAACAATTCATCTATATCTCAATCTTCCACATAGTTTTGCCTATCCATTTTTATATACAATTTCCAACTATATCAAATTAACAATGTGTTCGTATCACTAGGGCCACGTCAAAACGATGTCTAATCACAAGGTTTGTATCACAAATGCCACTTAAACTTTACGCATAAAAGTTTTCCTTTACCACATGGGTAAAACTTATGCACAGCAGGTGAAAAATTAAATCTGCAAGAGCATTTCAAAGAGATACAGGTCCGTTCACTACACTGCCTTGAGGCCGACTGACTGGTGAAAGCACTCCTTGGAGGTGAGGGGGGAATACTGTGTAGGAGAGGGACAGCCCACAAAATGGCGGCACAACACGTAGTATTTACTCACTCTAGAGTTCTAGGGTTAAAATGAATTGTCACATTACAGGGGTTTGCATATAAAAATTTTGAGCTGGCCCCAATATTTCCAACTTTTGAAACGAAGACAAAGTTTCCCCATACATAAAAAAGTACATCCTAATACCTAATAAACATTCCTTGAATCTGGCTCTTCACCAATCGCTCACTAAAAAGTTAGAAGGACTTGAATCATTCTCGTCTTTAACCGTAAATAACTTTAGACATGAATAAGATAGAGACCTCTAGTTTTCGTCATTTACATTCTTGTACCAATACCTTTAAAATTAGGGGTCATAAGGCAGCATTTAAAATTTTTGAGCTGCCCCCAAAATTTCCCATTTTGGAAATGGTAACAACGTTGTCTTATGCTTAAGAAAGTACATCTTTATACCTAGTAGGCCTAAACATCACCTGAGTTTGGTTTTTTCCAATCACTTACTCAAAAGTTACAGGGGCGCCTCTAGACTTTTAGTTCACCCTGTATATGTAGGCCTACATAACACAATCTACCTTAGTTTTTTGCGCAATATTGTTCATTGTTAAATGTCCCTCTAATTAGTATATCACTACCTACAATCAGTTTGGTTTGTTTTAATCTTTTAAATGGTAACGCTTTTATTTGATTTTTCAGTTTGTTACTTTTCTTATGCAAGTCCTGCCAGGTTACTACCATCAGCTATAAGGAGTTCATTATTGCTTTACACTGAGGCAGAATGTAAAGCTGCATGTACTAAAGCAAGAGAGACTTCATTTTTCAGATGTGCAAGCTTGAGTTACAAGTAAGTACCGGTACATATTCATATTTGTAACCAAGGGGTTTTGGGGGTCATAACCCACCATTGTAAAAAAATATTTTGCACTTTGTTTACATTAAAATAAGCTCTTAAGTGTAAGTTGTTTTCAACACCTTTGCAAATGTCAAGCTACAATAAACTATCAGTATATTGCTGACATTATCTTGGGTCGAACTGGGTACTGGCACTTTAATTGATATACGATGCAGTATAGTGTATGTGTATGGGGCTAAAGGCAGCGCACTGAAAGATTTGGTGGGGGATGAGTCGAGGTTGCTACAGAGTAGTTGATGAATGATGACTGACTCACAACTGCCCTTCACCACCCCACCCCTCCATCCTAGCCATACTACCCTCAGTGTGTACAGTACAGTATTGTAAACGCAAACCATCCATGAAAAATATAACAGTATAAAATTAGTGTGTGTGGGGGGGGGTGGGTGTGTGTGTGTGGGTGTGTGTGTGTGAGAGCCTTAGCTTATTATGTTGTTTTTATACACTAGTTTAATTTTCTTTGTAGACTATTTTTGTTATTCTTTGACTTATTTTTAACCCTTTTCTTAGCACTGTGTCTTTTTGGATACATCTAATACTAAAATATGTAATTTATATTTGTGTTTAGTTTCTTATATATATTTTATTCAGTGCATATCTTTAGACTAAGGGAGACCCCTGATTATAATGAATGTGTTTAATCATGGAATATACGACATTATCGGGTCCGGGAGCTGAATCCGTAGCCGACAATATGGCAGATTCCAATTCATCCATTGTAAATGGGTCATTTAACAGAGAATCCTGCGATATGCCGATAGTGAATGGCATGGCCTCTTGAGCAGTTTTATATGTACGAAAAGCATCATTATACCCAGCTGTTGAAGAGAACCTAGAAAAGGATGAGCCCAAAATGATTACAATTTTATGGCTGTCTGTAGTCAATATTCCATCCTGCTGCATCAGTCCAACCAAAGGAGCAGAGGAAACATGGCCACACACAGAATATAACTTCTTCTACACTGTTGATGTGGGAGTCGTTCTGGTTATTGTACCGATATAATGGGTCCAATAATCTTTCCTGCTCTGCCTGAATACTCTGCGAGCTTTGACAAGCAAGATTTTATAATTTTCCAGATTTTCTCCCGTCGGTATTCGATTAAAGATCCTTAATGCTTTTCTTCGTAAGCGCAGAGCTTCTTTACATTTGTCGTTCCACCAAGGAACTGGTGGACGTTTTGGTCGAGTTGAAGTTTTTGGTATATTATTTTCTACTGCTGAAATAATGGAATCTGTAAACATATAAACTGTTTCATTTATAGAAATATGTTGATTATATTCTGGCAATGCAAATTGATTTGTAAAATCATTCCATAAGGCTTTGTTTATTATACATCAAGGTGTTCGGTTGTTTATAGAAGAGGAGTCACTAAGGAAAATTTTTATAGGGGCATGGTCGCTGCCATACAAATCTGCCATCACTGTCCACTCAAATCTTGCAGCTAGCGAAGGACTACAGAATGACAAGTCTACGACCGTCCAACCTCCTGTCGAAGCTGCTAAGTGCGTTAACGATCCGTCATTAAGTAAACACAAATCTAAATCGGATCGTATCCTCTCAAAGCAGATACCCCTTGGGCTGCAGGTTGAGGATCCCCACGAATAATGATGTGCGTTGAAATCGCCAAGTAACAGAATCGGAGCAGGTAATTGATATATTAAATCGATCAAGTCGTTTGATTGGACGGTATAGCTTGGTGGCAAGTATAGGCTGCATATCGTTAGTTTTGTGGGAACAGCGACTTGAATTGCTATACTGCTTGTAATGGTGTATCCAGATTTACGGGAACACCATCCACAGAGTTGTGAGCAAGTATGGCTACACCACCTCTTGCTCTCTCCTCTGTAAAAAAATCCGATCTGAAGACGGAATACCCTATTAAATATAAAGAATGGGTATTATGAAGATGTGTCTCCTGGAGACAAACAAATAGAGGAGACGTGTCTCGCACAAGAACTTTCAGATCTTCCATGTGACTCCTAACACCATTTAAATTCCACTGAATCACATTCATATTTGGGATCGTGGACATAGATAATTAATGATAATATATTTCAACAGTACATATTATATACTTAGAGAAATATAATAATATACTAATTTAAATAATAAATATTAGAAGGGACATGGTCCCTTTGTAACCTTTTCGTTTTCCAGTCCTGTAGTGACAGGATGGTTTTTAGGTTGTGTGTCCTTGTCCACTTCCATAGATCCCTCACACGACTTGGAAGATGTTGAGGGTGGAGAAGGGCAAGGATCAGGGTTTTTAGAAGAGTTTTTAGGAGGATTTGTAGGTAAACCTCCTTTTTCATTTTCTTTTTTACTACTTTTTGTGTTTTTAAAATTTTTACTTTTTATAGCAACAGGTTTCTTACCTGGAACGGGTCCAGAATTTCTTCCTGTTACTACAGATGGACAAGTATAAGATTTTTTTTTTAATTGTTTTACCCCAGTTATTGGGGTAATTTTCTTTTTTATTATAGTTTTTTCCCCGAGTTCCAGTTCTCAGATCAAGAGCAGGGATAGATAGTTCTATTTCTGCTTGTGATACTGAGAGACTAGAGGACGGAAGAACGGAATTTGAGTCAACTAAAGCAGAAGCGGGAGCGGAAGGAGACACTTTAGAGAATAGGGCGACTATCTGAGCAACTGGGTCAGTCAAGATTTTAACTGTCTTAGCCAACTCTCCACAATTTGCGCATGGAGTGCTGCTCTTGTTTGAAGCCACTGCAGCAAATGATTTACCTTCTAGAGCAGGCCTAGAGGTTTTATATAATTTTTTTGCAGCATTAAAAGATATTTTATCCTTAGCCATAATAATAAGGACTGCTTTTTCTTCTTTAAACTTTTCACAGTTAAAGGACCGTGCAGGATGATCGCCGCCACAGTTGGGACACTTGGCGTCATCATTGCAGCCCTCACTATTATGACCTTTTTTACCGCATTGACCGCATGTTTCTTGCCTTGTGCAATTAGAACTCACGTGTCCAAACCCTTGACACTTAAAGCAACGTCGAGAGTTTGGGACGAAGGTCTAACAGAAAGACGATAGAAACCTGCATAGATAAACTCTGGCAATGTGGGTGTGCCAAAGGTTAGAATCAAAGAAGCAGTGGCTTTTTTCTCTCCATTTTCATTGGGCACTATGCGAGTGACATCAACGATCGACTGGCTGGCTAATTCGCTTTTTGATTCCTCCAAACTAATGGGGATCAAGTCTCTACAGGTAATGACACCTTTTGAATAATTCAAGGATCTGTGAGGCTCCACAGATACCTTGACTTTGTCATAGAAAGAAGTCATCTTTAACAGCGACAAACTTTGTTAGTTTCCACTAAAATGTTGCCATTCTGTAATTTCCTAATGGAAAGTACAGGGCTTGCTGTTCCAGTAATTGCTTTGTTGATTACAAAGGGTGATACCTTTGATAAATCAGAATCCTTTTCCGCATTCGAAAAAACTAAAAATTTGGGAGCTGGCAACTCAGATGGTTGTTGAGCAGCCCTCTCCTTTATCTTTTTAAACAGTTCTTTGTTTACAGACTCATCAGACGAATCTGAATGAAGTCTCTTTGTTCCTAAATCTTTGACGGTTTTGTTTACCATGGGTTTTTT
>JAGFPH010003192.1:93645-108679 GCA_018207615.1 Philaenus spumarius | reverse complement strand
GAAATTGTGGTCCCAAAAGGTTTAAAACCAAAAATACAACTTGAATATTGCTATTTTATTATGTTTAAAAGTAGGCCTAATACTTAAGTGGTAAATAAAAAATTTAAATGTTTTGTTTAATTAGTTCCAATTCAATTACCGAATTACTGTACCTACCACAATCGCTACTGAAAATATTACGAAACACTATACATATAATACTTAATAACACTCCGATGGTTCACTACATTGCCTCTTAAACATCACAATAATAAACAATTGCGATGGAAAAAATCACTATATAAATTTAAACATCACAATAATAAACAACCACCTAGACCACTTGCTACTTATAAACTGACGGGGTTCAAAATTCGAAACGAAAGATATGAGATATAACAGATAACAGTATACCCCATCCCTCCACCCCCATCTATGCAATGAAAAAGGAAACAAATGAGTCATCACATTGTACGCATTTTACTGATAAAGACTGATTTCGAATTTCGGTAAAAAAAATTAAAAACATCAGTAATAATTATGCATTAAGTACCATTGTATAATTATTTTTAACATGATTTAATTCTTATCACTTGAATAATATCATTGGTATGAAACTAATCAAAATTTGCATACCGATATCATAATAATTATTTAATACCTAACGAAATTATTTGAACGCCAGTCAAGAATCAGGAAACTGCCATTCATCAACCGGCACAAAAATGTCGTATCGGCGGCTCGGCCGTACAATATTTTGTGCGGTGAAGATTAATATCGTATCGGCGTCTCAACCGTATGATATTTTGTGCAGTGAAACTTAAATAGGAACCCTGTCCGACTTGCGACTTCCAGCTTGCAGCAGAGAGCAGACAACACACTTTATGTAGTACAAACCAATTAGGCCGACCTTTGGTCCCATTCATTTCTTATCTATTTCCCCAAAATAATTATATATTTTCTTATTTTTTGTGGATTTTCCCCCGGAAAAAATTTCCCCAGCTCAGTCCCAATTTCCCCCGAACCTCGTTCGGGCGATCGGACATATTCTGCAGGCCTGAATCATACTCTCTTTGCTTCCACTGTAGTTTTTAAAATGGTCTGTTTTCTAAATGTTATTTAAAATGTTTACTAAATATTACAGAATTCACATTTGATTGCAGAAATGGTCACTGCGAGTTAAGTGCAATCGAACTTCGAGATTTACGACCAGGATTTGATTTTTCTCATGAACCTCACTATTGGTTATTTTCATGGGATTTCACGGACGCTCGATGCTACACACCGCCACGAGGGTACATTCCACCTCCAAGTGATCCTCATTCAATTCGTAAGTTAATTATCACTTCAGCATTGTGTACTATTGTAACAATCACTTTTTTTAATTTTCAAGTTTATGTTTAGAAGTTGTAATTGAATTGAATATGTATAAGTAGGCTTGATACAGTTCACTGGCATGTAGTTTTCCTGTGTATTACGATATTCCTATTTCTTCTGTGGTGGAATGAGTAATAGGTGATCTCATCTGACGCCCCAGTTTGGTTTAGTCAGCGAATCTACTTCAAATACGATGAAATACAATTACATCTTTATTTTCTACTGTTTTGCATTGAATTTAGTCCATAATGTAAGTCCTCTTTTATGAAAATATCACAACTTTATGAAATGCTTTTTAATAAACTAATAGAATTAATGACACTCTTCTAACAGCTTTTCATAACCAACAACCAGAAGGTCACATGTTATTTAAATAACAGCTGATCAGTGTGCAGTAGACATCGCTTATTGTGATCTTTCTGCTTTTGAAACTGATATTGATACTTATCTGGTTTTCCAACCTACTCTACATTTACATTGCGAAATAAATAATATGTATCTGGTTTTTAATGTTATAACTTAGTCTAATAATAGTTATATATGCCAACTAACAGAAAATTACATAAACTGGAAATAAAAAAATTACTTTCCTGGTTTTGAAACTAGACGACTAATTCATAGTATATAAAACAGTGTTCATTAAATCCTGTTTAATGTCAATGTGTAAGATTTCTTTTTAATATCTCTGTTATTTTCAAGATTCCCAGGAATATTCTATTTGTAAACATTAATCTATATCAAAGCCCACTAAAGAATACCGTTGCGAGGCGGCCAATAGGATGGGCGCGCAGTGTTGCCATATCTACTAGCCTCGAACACTCCTGGTATTTACCGCTCGAGGCTTGGTGGCACAGTTTAAAGAATTATAAATGTGTTGAGTCAGCCGCAGTTAGTTAGAAGCATGGGAAGAACATGACGTCGCACTACGGTGATTGGAGCGTTCAAGGTCTTGGTGAACACAAGCCCGTCCCTCAACGGTATTCTTTAGTGGGCTTTGATATAGAACAAAATTCTTTAAATCATCTTTATACAGGTGAAGAAGATCTTTGTAACTTAATTTTATTTCATTGTTTCAAGAAAACCAAACTTCCGGTGAACATATATATTAGAGGCAGATAGTGTTTTCTGTAACCCTGCAGATAATCTCATTCATTTTGAGAGAACATGCCAGAGACAGGTCTAACATTGCAACTTGTCACAGAACATGGTGAAAAAGCAGCGATGTTTCATTTAATTAAAAATACTGGTGATGGCACACTTAAATTTAATCTTTGGTGTACTACTAGAAAGGCGAAATCGTTACTCTGAAAATGGGCATTAATTGTTTTTCTTTGCTCTATACAATGTTTATGCTGTCAAAAATTGTTACACCTCAAATTTTTATGGCTACACTTTTTTCTCAAAATTTTATGCCCCAGTCACTTGTCTAAACTGCAAAATGAGAAATTCTGTCTACATTTGGTAAAAGGAGCATAGAGATTTTTGCCGCCATCTTTTAAAGAAACACGATTACCTTCACCCTTAATTTATATTTTTAAATTACATCAGGTGTTCTAAGTTTCACACAGAAGCAGACCAAAGGGAACAATTCAACCATAGTCGTAACTAGACTCTAGGTGGGATTAAACAAATAAAAGAGCACTGTGGCGACAAAATCACACTGATTTAAATAAAACCCGAACCACAAAACAAGGAACAAAAACAATAACTAAACAACTAAAATGTAAGTTATGTTTACTACGTTACCCTTATGTACATTTCGATGACATGGTCATCATCCTCAGAGGGATTTAACACTACTCTATGTTAAAACCCTCTGAGGATGATGACCATGTCATCGAAATGTACATAAGGGTAACGTAGTAAACATAAGTTACATTTTAGTTGTTTAGTTATTGTTTTTGTTCCTTGTTTTGTGGTTCGGGTTTTATTTAAATCAGTCTAGGTGGGAGTTGGAAAACAGGCCAGTATATAAAACAACTCAAGGAAAGGGAGGTTTGGAAAATCTTTTGGTGTTTTAACTTGTAGAAGTTGATTTTAAAGAGCAATCAGGAGTATCTGAAATAATTTTATAAATATGGCATGAGATACATGAATTTATTATGCTGTTATTTTTTAGTTCTTCTTCTTTCAATAGAGGTGTTCAATACCTGAACCTCCTCCTCCATAGTTACGCCTATGAATTTAACTATAGCAAAACATGGGCTTGCTCAAACTGCTAAACCACCCCCATCCTCCGCATTTTCTGCATTTTCTGCCCCCATCCTCCGAATAAAGTAAAAATAATAACAGAGGAAAATATCTCTAAAAAAGAAATGTTTGTGTTATAGAAGTAGTATTCATAGGACTGCCAACTATTAAGTGACTTTTTTTGTGTATGTGAATTTCTAATTGATGTTAAAATGAAAATAAAAATGTTAATACAATGCACCAATCAGCCTCCTGACTGCTAAAAAATTTAAATAGGCCTAAGCATAACCTTGAGTTACTAATATGTTTATAGCAGGAAGTCCTTCGTTTGATTGGACTTGGGAAAGATTTACAGTAAGCGGACGCCCTTGTAAAGCTGGAACGTTTTGCTCTCAAAACCTAGATGTTGGCATTTGGTCATGTCCTGTAGAAGATGGAGATTGGGATTACTGTTGCAGATCAGGTCATCAATGTGGTTATTCTGAAGGTTACAACTACCCCTGGTAAGAATTATCAAAGTTACATAAATTTCTATTAATATACTGATATTATTGACACGAAATTACTAGGTAACAACAATGAACCCTTTATTTACAGTTTAAGGAGCATGGACATGATTAATTAGACAATGTATAAAGAAAGAAAGTCCGGTCAACGAATGATTCTAGGTGGAAAGTCATGGGACGGAAAAACTTACTTCAAAACTTTGTTTGGACTAGTTAGGAGGTAAACATACTAGCAAAAATTGGGTGTGCTTAATTAAGACCGTTGGAAGTGATAACTTCTATGACCAATTTATATTTTTATCGGTATTAATATTAGAGGAGAATTAAATAAGGGCCAACAAATTACACAAGTCAATATATTGTCAAGAAATATTATATCATATTTTTAAATTGCATAATTATAATATAATAATATATTAATTATAATATTATAATTGTAATAATTATGCAGAAAATAGTGATCATTATAATGTAAGCAGGATTTATTTAGTGACTAATGATTTTGAGTGAGGTATTAGTGCATGAACTCTACATAGAATTCTAAGAATAATTTAATATGTACGGGATAAATTATAATTATTACAATACATAGTAAAGCGAAAGTGCCGAACGGGCCAATAGAAGTTATCACTTCAAATATGTAAGGGATAATTATAATTATTATAACTATCCCTTATATAGTGAATTATTCTTAGAATTCTATGTAGGGTGCATACACTAATACCTCACTCAAAATCATTAGTCACTAAATAAATACTGCTTACATTATAATGATCACTATTTTTCGCATACTTATTATAATATAATAATTATAATATTGTATTATTATATACAACGTATCGCCTATTCCCTCTCCACCCTCTGACTTGTATCTACGCAAAAAGTTCATGATGCGAGATTTCAGAAACATAGTCAAGCGAAAGTGCCCAACGGGCCAATAGAAGTTAGCACTTCAAAAACCCCGGTCCTAGGGCGGGTGCGTGGTTGGGAGAGATCTAAGAAGGTCCCATTTTTTTGCTTATGACTCGAAAACAGTTAGTTCTAGAAAGAAATGTGGGACATGAAAAATAAAGCTCATAAAATTTCCTACAAAAAGTATTCTGTGAAGTTTATTCGTATCTTCAATAGTTTCTGACAATGGGGCCAGAGAAAATCACTAATGAAAAATTTATTTTACCCCCATGGTTTTCGATTTACTTCATCTCTTGAATTCTGTACAGTACATTTGAGAGACAAACGTAGGAATTAACGTTGTAGAGCATTAAATTTCCTTCAAAACGAATATATTATTTAATATGTTACCATCATCTGATCAAAACTTAAGAGCAATTTTGTGTTTTTTTACTAATTTCGAAAAATAAACCTAAAATCTGTAGTTTGCACTTTTTGTCATTTAAATGGTTAAGCCTTCCGTTTTATCACTGTGTAAAGTGTAATACCTTCGTTACGCCTCAGGAAGAAGGTTTTAGTGTAATAAAAACAAGATAACTAAATAAATATAATGTAAATGTAAGATAAATTCAAAAATTTAGGTAACAGTACAAACAAATCGGTAAGGTAAATTTGGTGAAACAACTTTAAAGGCAACAATTTTAAGAAAAAATAAATGTTGAAAATGTAACTAAACTAATTTGCTTTGCTTTGGACTTAAAGGGATTTCCTCAAGGAATTGGTCGTCTTTTACTGTGAATGGCTCCTTCGCATCTTCCTCCATTTTTGTAGTAAAGGGAAGGGGTACAGTTTCTTTCACGTCCTCATCTTCGCAGTCCAAAACGAGGATACCATTAGTACAATGCCCATGACAGTTATGGCAGTACATCTACGCTCTCCTGCACCCACATTTCCCACTGGTACAACCTTTAGCGCACCGGCAATTTATTATATTTAGGAAATCATCTGGTACGAATGGGTCCTTCGTTGGTATTGGGTAGAAATGATTCCCTTTCTATTCCCACCCCCACTCTTCAGGAGAAAGGTATTTTCCTAATGACAGTTGGACCTGGTGGTGACATCGGTACAAATGTTGCGTAGCTATTCCCTCAGTTGGCCGAAGAGAGGAAATCTCTGGTTTGACATTTGAGACCGACTTGATAAATGTGTGATATCGTAGGCGGTTAAGAGAGGTCTCATTTGACTTAGCATCGTACTATCTTAAAAGACATACACTTCCCTGATCGACAAACTTAGTGGGTGGCATGGAGAATACCTACTACAGAGGCCCTTTGAATATTAAGGTATTTTAGATAAAGCTTACAGAAATCAGCGTTGTTCTTTCTGAAAGCGGCAGAAGTTGAAACACAGCCAGTTAAGGCATAAATAAACAGTATATTCACAGCCAGAACTGCTGCAACTCTTGTGCAGAGTACATGGATGCCCCCCCCCTAGCTCCCAGGGAAAGGAAAATATTTATATTATTAATTGTAGTCAGGTATTTTTCTTTAAAGAGATTAGCACTAAAATATGTTTTAAATGTTATGTGCCATTTGATTTTACTTATACTTAAAGTTTTAAGATTTTACATGGCTTCCCAAATTTTAAAAGTTTTCTTGGGGAGGTCAAAAATATCCCTGGACTCCTTTTGCATAAGGAGGGGAGGGTACTCCTTAACACGTTCACTGCTACGCAAATTTCGTATTTCCTATGCTAGGAGGTGACCTTTTATTTTTTATATTTATAGTCTAAATGAGTAGAAATTACTTTATTTTTGAACCTACGTAATAATCAGTAATATTTTAAAGCAGACGCACATGTGCGTCCATAGCATATAGGCTTAAAATTGGCGTGCGAAGCACGCAATGCATTGTGTATTGAAAATACTAGCGTTCAGTCTCAAGCTCACATGTGCGTCCTTAGCATTGAAAGTGTTAAGCCCCATACCCCGGTCTAGCCCCCCCTCGATAACATCATATGGGCGCCCATGGTGGAGTAAGCAGCGGTTTTAACATGGCCACGGCCAGGTTTGATTAAAATTATATCTTTATAAGGTGGGTGATGGCCATTAGGAGAACTGCCAAGTCTACAACTGCTCCAACAACAGCAACAAAAGAATTATTTTTGATTTCTCAATCAAGGAGTTAGCATCACTTGGAGTTCCTTGGTTTTAATTCAATCAGTCTCAAAATTTACACCTTCATGAGTCTATCAAGTATTTTATAAATTTTAGCGAATTTATGAATAACATTTGAAAAAAAAGAACATAATCTGCTTGTATTATAATGTTCATGTTAGATACTATTTTCACTAACCCACCCCTCCCTCCAATCACTTACATAATTATGAGAGGTTTCGACCACCCACCAAAACATTTTTAAATGCCTTATTTATACATTTGATTCAAACCTATAAGCGCAAGCAAGCGGTAGAGAGCACTATTGTATCGTCTGATTGTATTAAATATTTCACCCACTAAAAATCATTAAATTTCAATAATACACAAATCATTACAAAGGAAATGTTTTAAAAATTAATTTTTGTATTTACAAATTTGTTCTAAAACGTATATTTACATATGTAATAGTTTTAAAATTGTAGTTGTATAATTTTAAAGCGCTAGCTGACACCGCAGGAGAAAACACAAAACTAGTTACTTTTCTAAGGCTCATAATAGTTAGACAGACTTGTTTTGAAAAGAATATAAGAACACCTCTAGATTCGTCAAGATTTGAACTTTTTAACACTGCCTTGTAACTATTCTTTACTCTTATAGTTTCTTAGATATGAAGTTTTCTGTAAACCCTTATGATTAACAGTTTTTCAACCAATGAGCAAGCATGTTTTGTAATCAATATATCTATTAACTACAAATAGATATACTTGCACTGTACATTGATGTTTATATGGATTTTAGTGTAAATTCTATATTTTCATTTGGTAAACCTGATTTAGTGTTCATGGGCTTGTGCCAGTCTGTTTCGAAGAAAAGATTTAAATGCGTACTGGGTCAATGAGACTGCACATGCCAAACCCCACTGAAATGAAAATTCAAATACTCGTACCTTTATGTTTACACCAGATCTTGAGATACCTCAGTTAGCAATTTTACAAATTCAGATTTACTATTTTAGGTGAACTCCAAAGAAAAGAAAACTTTCCTTGAATAATAATGATTTTCTTTTAAACAAAGTTTGCAACGCAGTTAATGAAAATTATACGCCCTTAATGAAAAGTACAGAGTTTGAAAGATTTAACAAAGAAAACCCCCTTATTATTTTAAAGAAGTTGTATTAAAACCTGTGCCGTTATTTAAATAGCGCGCCACTATTTCAATCAGAATGCACCATCGTTAAACCAAACTGTTTAACTGCCCAATACCACAGATAAAAGAATTACTTAATTCTTTTATCTGTGCCAATACACCGAACGCCCGCGGCTCCTAGCGGATAGAGAACGTAACTCAGAAACAGCTGATTACCAAGCCTACATGAAGGAGCGTCAAGCGCATGCGTAGATAAAGACTAGTTATGTAATCGTCTTTTAGTCGATCTCCCTTTGTGAACTGACTTTGAACTTCGAGACCTTCGTTCAGCCACAGACATAAAGAACTTGAAAACCGCATGGCGACATGAACCTTTGCAAAATGCGAAGTGATACGTGAATTAGTAAATTTTAAATCTAAAATAGTCTTTCGAAGGTGCGATAAATAAATGAAAAAGACCAGTTATGTCGTGAACGTCATTCGCGGACGCCGAGTTTTGTTTCGTTAGTTAAACATGTGAATACGTTAAACACTTTGACATCAATTATTGCCAGTTTACAACTGGTTCAACAATGACTCGCAAAATTTAATAAACTTAACTTTTTTTTAAATTTGTGCCTTCAGAAGAACTACGAGTGTAAAAATCCAAATTTGTGAAACTTCAGTGAATATTAATGGATAGTTATATATAATTTAAAATACTAATTACATGTTTGAAAATTGGAATTAATGAAGGCTGTCTTATGACAAAAAAAAAATACAAAGATAATTTGATAAAGGCTGTATGTAAAATTTCGTTTAATTAAATAACTTGGAAGGGACCGCTAGCAAATTTTTCGAACCACAATCCTCAAAGGATTTCATTTCAAATTTAAAAATCTAAAAGTTTTTTTTATTTATTATATGAGAGACGTTGGTTGGCCAACAAAACAAGAGTTATTAATAAATCCATGGTACTATTTGTTTAATTTTGTAATGTTGTGAAAAGGTAATAAATGTTGTATTATAAATGGACAGGGTTTTTCTAATTTTACTTTAGGGGAGGGATCTTTTAAATATAATCAAAATCAATATTGTAAATGTAAACTTTTTTTAAATTTTCTTTTAATTATAACTAAGGACATATAAATTTTTATCTTTTACTTAAGGGCATATAAATCTTTTGAATATCAGTTTACAGTTAAAGTAATAAACAAACTGCTTGTAATACGAATTGTATTTATTGTATTTCCTGTAAATAGCTAACTCAGGTGCTCAATATCAACTTTAAATAAGGTAAGGTTACAGATCTATTGCTGTACTTGGTAAATCTTCATTTCTCATAGGATTGTATGTACCATCTTCGTCTTAGCCCAGCACGCATTCCAAATTGTCATCATAATTTCTTTAAAGGTGGTACAAACCCACCCTTAGCATTAAAAAAAAACAAATGAAAACCCTCCCTTTATTTTATATTTTAATCTAAATTAACAACTACAACAAACTTAAATCGGTTCACAATTTGTACATATAATCAGAAGGTACTCAACACAGAAAGTACAATTTATCTCAAAATAAAAAATACATAGTATTGATTCAAGTACAAAAACTGACTATATTTTTGTTTAGTTTCGATAGACTAAACTTTCGTTGGCCAACCTTATGTTTTAATAATAAATAAATAAATAAAAATAATTAATTTAAATCGTGACGTCACTGTATGTTTATATACAAAAAAAAGATTAATAATTTAATTTAGATATTCAGCGGACCCTGGAGGTCTGTAGTACCAAATTTTGCTAGCTCTCCACCCTAATAATACTAAATAACTTGATTACAATAAATACTACAACATAGAATAAAGGTTTTACATATTTTCAAAACAAATTGCCTTTTTGTTTAATATAAGGTTTCACTGTAACGTAAGTTCGCAGAAAAGTCAGTAGCAAAACCGTAGGTAACACTTAAAGTCACTTATAGTTGTTTGGAAATGCGACAAAGCCAAATTTTATTTTAAAGTTGAATATATCTTTAATTTAGTTAACTAGTTCTTGTAGTTCTGGCGATAACTGGGACCACTGATACTGTATTCATGATACAGAAGTGTTTCAAAGATTGTTCGCACTTTACATATTATTTTTTTAAAAGAGCTGCGTGCTCAAAACTATTTTTTTTATAACGATATTAGTCACACGCGTGTAGAGCTCTGTGTGTCAGTCAATGCTGTTCGAAGTTCAAGATGCCAATGCCCGCGGCGGTCTCTTATCGCTTAACGACAGCTGATCCTTTATCGTGTAGATTTGATTCTTTCGGTATCACTAGATGTACTGTTGTGCGCTGCTTATGAAATGCGGAGATTTAGTGTAAACTTAAGGTGAACTTTATGCAGTATGTTGTATTGGCTAGGGACAATATTATTGTGGTATTGAATTACTCTTACCCGTTATGAATAACGCTACAGGCTGTAGCTATAGGTTTTGTCCGTAAAATATGTACCATCGCACCTAGTGTCTTAGCCCATTGACATACAGAGAGCGCAGTTTGGAAATGAATCACTCAAATAAGTGAGCGTTTGTGTTACATTGTTCTAAATTTAGTGAAACAAAATAGATCTTGGATTTAGTTATGGCGTTGTGGTCGGGAGTAATAAATGAGCACCGATCATGGTCCCCAGAACACGTTTTGGGATTCCATTAAAATTGTTATAGGCTATACGATAACTGCCGCATTTTAAGTCCGATTTGTTCCAATTTTGGTTGATTGTCTACCTCGCTCGGACCAGTTTGTTAGCCAAAAGAATCCAACAATCGGAAGCACGATTTTTGATCGAAAGGAGCTATTTTTTTAGATTTTTCATACGAGAATAAAACTTTTTTAGTTTTATCTAAATAATAAATAAATGTAGGATATTATTCCTACAGAGCCTTTACATGACCTTATGCTCGCTTGGTTCCTCCAAAATCGATCTTAACTTAAAATACCGTAAAAGAACCTCGTTCCAATCCACGTGGCGGCATCTTCTGATCCGAGGCCCAACGGCCGAGTTTTTACCCTCCGAAAGAAGCGAAACAGTCCATAACTCGAGGCAGCTAGGTCAAGGTGCATACTCGCAAGAGTTTTTCCGCTGCGAGTGGAACCTGAAGGTTTACAAATTCTGCTAATATATTTCATACACTTAGTCAGCTATTGAGAGCCTTCGTGAGTAGAAAAATTTCCTAAAGTTTAGGTTTAAACCCTAAAACATATAAATTTAATTTTGGAAATTCGCTAAACTTACGTCAGCGGTTAAGCTGCGTGAACAAAATATTTGATTCTTTAATCTATTACAAAGTCTTGCTCATTCAAGAAAATATTTTTTTTTTTTTAATTATATTAAATCCCAGTTTGTAGTATAATACAAGATATGTTAAATAGGTATAAATTTACCTGTATACGTCTTTTTCAATCCTTATTATGTTGTTTGATGTGACGACTGCAGTTTCGGGTTTTACCCCATCTTCTAGTCACACTAATTCGTACACCACAAAAATATACAGTTAGAGAAAACTATTTCTCTCACTAGTGAGATCGTCGTAAAACACGAAAACACAAAAAACGCACAAACAAATGTCACTAATTATATACGTCATGCCCGGGCGAAGGTAGGTCACCTACTGAACTTTATTTGGCTTTGGTTCAGGAACTGGAGTTTTAGCATGTTGTGGTAGGCAAACGGAAGTCTACTTTTTTATTTTATTTTATTATTCTCCACTTCAATCAATGTGTCAAACAGTATGTTGGATGGGAATGACACTTTATCGTTTAGTAAATGTTGTTTTTCAATTTTTGAAGCTCTGTAAATAATAATAATAATAATATTTATTTCTTCACCAAAAAAAATACAAAATAATAATAATTTTTAATGCAATAATATACAATAAAAATACAAGAGAGGTAAATTAACACATACTACACTTAACTTGATAAATGGCGAACTCCTCCCATGAATCCATGTAATGGCCTTTTTTACATAAATGTAAGATGTTCATGTTAGTTTTAAAGTCGCTGTAGCCATGTAAATTACTTATTAAATGTTCAGCGTAATTGGATTTGGGAGTGTTCAAAACCGGTCTGTTTTTAGGTTCTGTTTGCCTACCACAACATGCTAAAACTCCAGTTCCCGAACCAAAGCCAAATAAAGTTCAGTAGGTGACCTACCTTCGCCCGGGCATGATGTATATAATTAGTGACATTTGTTTGTGCGTTTTTTGTGTTTTAGTGTTTTGTTGAATGTGTTTTACGACGATCTCACTAGCGAGAGAAATAGTTTTATCTAACTGTATATTTTTGTGGTATACGAATTAGTGTGACCAGAAGATGGGGTAAAACCCGAAACTGCAGTCGTCACATCAAACAACATAATAAGGATTGAAAAAAGACGTATACAGGTAAATTTATACCTATTTAACATATCTTGTTAAATATTTTATGGTCTAGAAATACATTAAAAACTATTTCATAGAGTTTATATTTTTATTTAAATTCACCAGACCAACGGATAACGTTGTTTTTGACTCCTTATAACATGACCCCTCCCAAAATGAAATCCTGTATTTGTTTTGAAGGAAATTAAATGCTCTACAAAGTTATATCAAAGGTTTGTCTCTCAAATGGATGGTAAATAATTACAGAGGCGATGTTTATTGAAAAACATGAGGTAAAATTCACTTTTTCATAAATTAGCAGTTTTATCAGTCTTATTTCTCAGACACTATTGAAGATACGAATAAACTTCATAGAATATACTTTTTGTAGAGAACTTTATGAGCTTTAATTTTTATGTCCAACTTCTTTTTTAGAATTAATTGTTTTCGAGCCATAATAAAAACCAAAAAAATGAACCTTATTAGACCCCCTCCCAACCACGCGCCCGTCCTACACCTGAGTCCACGTTCACCGTGCAGTACAGAGCGCCCATAAGCCATGTTATCCATACGACAATCTCAGCTATACTAGCCAACAAAAAAACATCAACTCGCATGCAAAGCTCAGTCAGTTGACGCAATCCGCATGGCGATAAACGTGATGTTCCCTGTAATGGTAGTAGCATGTCTATTCTCCCGTAAGACCTGTACTGCACGGTGAAAGTGGAATCGAGTGTAGGACCGGGGACTTTTAGTATGTTTACCTGCTAACTAGTCCAAACAAAGTTCTGAACTCAGACTTTCCATTTTATATTTTGTAAATTACTGGATGAAAAACTACACTTTCAATGGAAAGTATGTAGTAAATTAAAAAAAAAAAACATTTAAAATGAGACTTTGTAAGTCTTGATCAGTGCATTTTTGACTGAGAAAAATTGGAAAACCCCTGATTTAAACCTTACAGTAGTTGGTAAAAATTCAAATTTCCAAACAAAAAACATAAGGGTTTCTCATTTATATAAAAATTATTCAAATCATATTTCAGTGCATTACAAAATATTAGATACAGGCTTTGTTTAGATATTGAACAAAGGTTTCTTATTTATATAATTCCTTTAATACGAGATATTTGTTTAAATATTTTTCAGGTGCTACGTAGGTAGTGCCGATAAAGACCAATGGCGACCATGCAGTGACCATTATTACCCGTACCATCAAACTTCTCGTCCTTTACACTGGCCTGTAGCTTATTTGCATTATGAAGGACCTCCGAACGTTACAATTGACCATCAGCCGTCGTTAGTTGATAATTTCTTAGACCTTTTACGAAAAGAGAATGCCAGGAAAATGAACATGGAAACTGTCAAACAAACAAACTCTTCACTTCCAGAATTTAAGGTGGTCGAAGTTTCGACAGAGACACCGGTACCAACAAATACTCAAACGGAAGTCATAAACGGAGTGAAAAAATTATGGACATGGGGACAGTCGAAATATAATTCTACTACAGTAGTTGAAAAGGTATCATCAAATAAAACAAGCACTCAATCGAAAAATGTAAAAACTTAAAACTGTAAATGATTGACAAAAATAAAAGAATAAATTTGATTGTCAAGATTATTCAAATATCTACTTTATATGACTAGTACAAATTCACAGACAAGCTATGTTTTTTAGTACATGAAAAACATAACAGAAGTAAACTAGCATACTAAATGATCTCTGAACACCAGAAGTGGAACACTTCAGATTTCCCGCATTTTTTTAAATTTTATGGTTACTCTATTTTATCCTGATTTCTTATTTGGTCTAAAACTAAATTATTACACTTGTACTAAATTCAGTAAACCAGTACTTTGTCTCTTTTTTATCTTTATGGTGAAATGCCTTTACGGTCTTTATCGTCTGACAACAATTTTACCCCAAGTACTGTTGGCTCTGGTTTCGGAGGCAAGAAATGACCACTGCACCGACAAAATCCTTTTACGCAGTACTTGTTTTTTACAGTTTGTTATCAACAAGCAAACTTACATGCAAATGAAAGTTACAAAATATTTTAGACAAAGACTTTATTTGTGTCCCTCAAATGTAGCCATGCTTCACAGTTACAAATTTAATAATTCAGCAATTACTTATTCGAATTGACATATATATACATTTTTACATTGAACATATAAAACCTTTTTTATAATATGCTTCTTCGGAGTGATGACTCAATTTGTACAAAATTATTACATTAAAGAATTATGTATTATCAATTTGACTCTCTAATAACAGTGAACATAAAAAAAATCATAAACTGAAAAAATAAAACAAAAGTGTTAACACGATTTGTACAAAATTATTACATTAAAGAATTGTGTATTATCAATTTGACTCTCTATTAACAGTGAACATAAAAAAAA
>JAGFPH010003192.1:69626-82122 GCA_018207615.1 Philaenus spumarius | reverse complement strand
GGGGGGGGGGGGTCAGGTCAGTACCGGGGATTTGAATTTAAACACTTTTAACACGTTCACTGCTAAGGACGCACATGTGTGTTTGACACTGAACATTATGAGAAGCGGCCGACGCACAGTGCATTGCACGCCAACCTCATTACACAATGCATTTCGTGCTTCGCATGCCAACCCCCGTATTTTCAATACACAATGCATTGCGTGTTTTGTTAGAATAAAGTATTTTTGTTGAACCTTCATAGATTTCTTATTTAATAGATCAGATCAAGCTTACAAGAGAGTAAGGCTGTAACCTACTGCATCCATGTGTATTGTACGTTGTAGTTTAATCAAGTAAATCTAAATATCAGTATGCATGCAAAGCACAATGATGTAAAATATGTTGCTTTATCCTCTGTTGTGTTGTCTATTTTATAATTTAATTTGCACTTTTTAAACATAGTATTAATTTTTACTACTAAATTTCGGGATTTCGAGGGAGTTTTGACTCCCTCCCCCTGGCTATGACCTTGATAGCTTGTTCTTTATAAATCTGTTCACATTTTAAATTTATGCAATATAGGCTCCTATTTTTTGTAATTCTCAATGTTTACTACTCATTCGGGGAACTAAGTTTAAAACTTGTTGAAAGTTGATAAAAAATAATGTAGGTAATAATTTCTTAGTAATAATATGAATGATATAATTTAGTTAATTGCCTTTGCGTATAAAATGTAACACCCATAAATATATCTAAAAGTAAAAATAACAAAAACATCACAATACAAAATAAATTACAGTAACATGTATTTTTCAATTGTATTCAAAACTTTTATTGGTGATGATGGCCAAAAGGTTTAAAAACAGGTGAACTGACCTGCAATAAAAGTTTCACCATAAAGTAGTGAAGCTGGAAATGTAAGAAATGTTTTAATGTATATGATGCGTGTGTGTAAATATGTTTTGTTTAGGTGTTGTAAGTAGTATTTTGTACGTTTGATTCGGCATCGTCTATTGACAAAAAATAGAAGCTAAATAACATAAATCCTTCGAGCATATCATTTTAGCTTGTCCCGCTCACGAACATTTCCGAAGACACACAAAACACAAAACTTAAAGCTAAAATTACAATCTTCCTTTTAATCTGGTAGAAATATTAAAATTGAGCAACTTTCAAATAATACACGAAATAAGTAAATACCTAGTAAGTATTCGAAAAAAACATTTGATTATATTAGAGATGACATTTATGTTTTTTAACCTAATCGTGGAATTCTTCATCTAGGGCCCAACCTTTTCTAGACTATGCTTGATGGGTCTCAAGCAAGAAGAAAACACCCTGACCACTCTCCTTTAAAATCACTTGAATCCGGAATTTTTTTTCCACCTTCATAAATTCCCTGCTTTGTGCGACTAACAAAACACTCTCACAATACAATGTCAAATTAAGGCGTCTACATCAATGTTTTGTAATTAACATTTCATACCCTTACAAATTCAAAACCCAACCATGGTGACAATTTTCCTTTATTCAAACAGCCAAACAAAGCTAAGCCACATCGAAATTCAAGTGAAGGGTTTTACAGAAACATGATTGTTATTAGGAAATGAAGAAACTAAAGGGGCCGGATGACATAACTCAGTGCCCAGCTGAATAGCAAAACAGGAAAAAAAAAGGCCAAAAGTTAAAGGTTTACTTTAAGGTTTAGAGATTCTATGTAAACACACTACGATATATTTTCCATAACTCCCTTATAGTGCATATATGTTGATTTAAAACACAAAAAGCTTTAATAATGAATTTGAATGAGTTTAAAATCACATAACAAGAAACATCAATTGTTAGAATATAGGATGATTAATGATTAAAAACAATATTAGTCAAGATTTTATAAATCTAGTGAATCCTCCACACTAGCCAAGATTGTGGAAATCTAGTGAATCCTTTACATTATGTACGATCATAGGTAGGACAAGAATGGTAAGTGGCATCTGGAAATCCAGAAAATCGCTTGGCAGTACCACACCTCTGAGCGAGGTGAGTGTAATATTACAACGACATTGGTTCCCAAAATGATGAATTTACAAAATGCTGTTGCTGCTTGGGGGTGCATAGGTAGGTTTTAATTGCAAATAGTATCACTTAAGTTAATTCAGATAAATATAAAATCTTACCTAACCTAACCGTAGTTGGGATTTCTGGGCCATCATTGATAACCCTAACACCCCTATAAGTACATTGTCAAACAGTCAACCTTAAACTGTTAGTAGAAACCAATTTTAAAATAACTATAACTACGTATGCAGCCTTTGCCACAAAAACAAATTTTATAAACATTGTCTTGGTGTATACTTTTCACAAAAACAATTAGTAGCTCCGTTTAAAACAATTAAAGCAAAACCGAATGTTATATACGAAATAACTCTTTTGCCAAATACTTTGCAAAGTAAAGAAATGCCAAGTGTGTAGTCCTACTGCGAAGCTATGTAACTTTTAGTTTTGCTGATAATATTTCCAAAATTATTTATCTTTCAATTATTGTATATAAAGATTTCAGTGTTTTTTTATATTTTTTAGCCAGATATATTTAGAAACATATATTCTTATATATGTTTTTTGTCATTAAGGACCAACTCAAGTTCAAACATTTAAAATAAATATATTACATTTTTACTACGACGACAATACAAAATAAAAATCTCATGATTCATTCTGTGCTACATAGTTTATATACAGTATGAATCAGTAAATTGGGGAGCAGGATAGTGCAGTGGCTAGGTGCTCTCCAGTCTGCTACAGTCGGAACCTTCAACATAGTTGTGTAGGTTCCAGCCTAGTTACTGGCATTCAGTTTACTTGCACTAATTGCTGCTCCCATGTCTTCATAAGTCTAACTGGCATAAATTAAAGAAGTTAAACAACAACAAAAAAATGATATTGTACTTCTTTTTACAATGTTGATGTAATATTTTATTTGTGTAATCCCAACATAAATAACTATTTTAAAACCAAATTAAACTATCCTGCTCTGAGTTTATGATATAAATATTAGACTTAGTGTTTGATTTACCTAAAAAGTTGCTATATAAGGCTTCTTGTAATTTATTGTTCCTTGGTGCAACGAATCAAGTAAACTATAGGGTAATAGTAAATTATTTTTGTAAACAAATTTTTTAACTGCAAAACCGATTGAACAAATTTGGAAAGTTAGAAGACGAGCAAGCAAAAAGTAAAAATTGAATACTAGTAGTTTGAGGTTGTACCGTTATACTTGTATCAATTTTAAATTAGAAATTTATTAGGGTTTAAATCTAGTACCATAATATAGAAAATTGTCATTCCTTTTTTTACTAGAGGCCTGCCTACCTACCTCTCTATCCTCTAAATATATTAGAACATTTAGAGCTATGTACCCTTTCCTTAGATTAATACTAGTTTATTAAAGGGATAGTGGAAAAACTATAAGACAGCAGTATAAGTGAAAAAAGATTTGTTAAGGGGAATTTTGAACTCATGTTATTCAGCATAAAAGGCTATTATTTTTCCATAAGCAATCAAAACTACAACTGCTCAGGGGTCAGCACACAAAATGTCGACAAGCGAATCGTTGGGACAGTACGAATGGTCAATATACCTACCTATAATTTAAAGTAGAAACAGTAGGTACTTGGTGAAACTCCATAATAGGATACAAAAACCACTAGGTATAATTGCACAAATATAATTTTATTTAAATCGCTACATAAGTTTTGCCGTTAGACATCTTCTGGCGGCTACGATTTAAATTCCCCAATAATTGAAATAAGTGGTTGGCTACGATTTAAATTCCCCAATAATTGAAATAAGTGGTTGGCTACGATTTAAATTCCCCAATAATTGAAATAAGTGGTTGGCTACGATTTAAATTCCCAATAATTTAACTAAGTGGTTGGCTACAATTTAAATTCTCCAATAATTGAAATAAGTGGTTGGCTACGATTTAAATTCCCCAATAATTGAAATAAGTGGTTGGCTACAATTTAAATTCCCCAATAATTTAAATAAGTGGTTGGCTATGATTTAAATTCCCCAATAATTTAAATAATTATACATTAATAGGTGTGGTGATATGTTGTGATTTAAATAAAGTTATATTTGTGCAATTATACCTGTCTGTCTGTCTGTTAACACGATATATGCATTTACAGACGCCGCAGAAAACTTTTGATAGTGCCAAAATCTTTGTAATTTTACTGCGCAAGAGTTGAAAAGTTTTTGAGCTTTCTAGCGTGAGTCAAGCGCGTCGGGGTCGCGTTTTTGGGTAAAAATTTTGAAAATACAGTGTGGGGTAACATTTTATATGTTTTTGTGTACGGGAAAACCGATTTTGAGAGTAAAAGTCGTAGCGCATTGGGGGTCACGTTTTTGGGTAAAATTTTTTAAAATATTGGATCAAAATTTGAAAATACAGTGAGGGGTATCGTTTATATGTTTTTCGACATGTGAAAACCCGATTTTTACATTTAAAGAGTCGTAGCACGTCGGGATAACGTTTTTGGGTCAACATTTTAAAAATACAGTGTGTGAGGTATTATTTTATATGTTTTTGGGTACGGGAAACCTCATTTAGACAGTTATTTAAAAAAAAAACACTATCGGAAGTCTCGAAAAAGTGTTCCATATTTTTATCTTGTTGTGTAAATGTAAACAAGTGATTGACGTAATGTAATATATTGACCTTGCCTATACTGTATATACTATATAGGCCTACTTGTTTACTCTAATGTTAAAATTAAGTATTTATCGATTTAATCCCTGATTGTTACCTAGTAATACACCTAAGTTAGTAGTAAAAAAGCTCAGCTCGGCTCGGCTTGAACTCAAAAATCTAGGCTTGCACAGGCCTAATTATTACACATAACTATTATCCTTCATCTGATTGTTTTGACAGTTAAACCATCCGATAGTGAATCAAAAGGACTACAAAAAATGTGTCGTGACATTTTTTGTTAAAATGTACAGTTGTTGAATAATTTAGGTTTGAAATTTTCAAACAGCCGCCATTTTGAAACGCATGATTGGATATAATCGCTTATTTTTCGTAAGATAGATCATTGTTAGGTTAAACTTCGTGTCAAGTGTGAACTCAATCGGTTAAACCGTTCTCTAGATATTAATTATTTTGTAAAAGAAACAAAATGGCGGATATCTGGAAAACGACGTGTTTTCGGGCCTATGTTAATATGAACTTTTTTTTCTTATTTTGACCCATATAACCATTTCCCAAAATTTGGCTGTTTACTTATAGGACACCCTGTATAAGTTTTTATATTAATTATTGTCTATATATACCGTTTCCGATATGTAGTTTTTTGTTTTTAAGTTAGTTCTTCTTAAATATATTGTCTAACTAAAATATCATAAAATTTGAAGTTGACCCAGTCTTTGTATACTATTACCTCACGCTGTTTAAATGTATTTTATGCTGTACCTTATATTGCGATTATTTTATATTCTTCCATTCTTTTAATGTTGCAATATACCACTATGTAAATTTTATAAATAATTGTCCGTAAATAAATAAACAGCGGATGCCATACATTTTTATACTTGTTTAAAAGTATCACTATGTAAATTTTATAAATAATTGTCTGTAAATAAATAAACAGCGGATGTCATACATTTTTATACTTGTTTGGGAGTCATATTTTGATGTACTATCGCACCACAAACAATTGTCCGGGAATGTAAAAATAAAAAGGTGGTAACCTAGTTAAATCAAGGAGAAAGTAATTTAGTTTAACAACAGACTCCAAATAATGGCGTAAGTTTACTATTCGACCCTAGCCTAATATTTTTGCAGACAACGACGTTGTTTTACATTCTACTGTTAAATGTTTAATACAGGTAAACATACTGTGGCTGCTATGACGTAACTTTACTATTCGACTCTAGCCTAATATTTTTACAGACAACGATGTTGTTTTACATTCTACTGTTAAATGTTGAATAAACGTACTGTGACTAAATAGGTTAGGTTAGAACCTTTTAGGTATTTTTTATTATTTTTGCATTTCTGTTGCCATAGGTCAGCCTAGTGTCGAATAGTAAAGTTGCGCCCATACTGTGACTAAGTACTATAGGTTAGAACCTTTTAGGTGTTTTTTAGTATTATTCTTGCATTTCTGTTGCCATATTTTAGCCTAGGGGTTGAATAATAAACTTTCCCTCAAATAATTGTAGTTTATTCAATTATTTACATTTATTATATGAGTTATGAATTTTTAAATTATGACTTTATTGTCACCGTATGTTAAGCATTGGAATATAGGCCTATAACCCTTTCCCAATCCTAAAACTGGGTATAATAAAAGTGTGATTGGTAGGATAGTGTTTGGTGATTGTAGGATAGTACGTAAAGAAAAACCTAAGCAGATTTTTACAATTTATGTTATTAATTTTTAAAGTACAATGTAATGTTAAGGTGATAAAGACATCTATTTTTGGATTTTTGTAGGCTTTATATCATTGTAAGTACAAAATATAGTTAAATAATTGAATAAACTATAATTATTTGAACTTATTGTTTGCAACGACTTACCGAAGTCCTTGCCTTGAGCTGGACTAGTTGCGCGCATGCGCGTATGAACCGACCTTGTACTTGACATTGACCTATAAACCAGTCGAGTTCGGAGTCCCGACCTACCAACAACACGCAAGCTGCAGGTCAACAGCGTCCGTCGGCGACGAAGTTCTAGGCTCACTCTAATGTTTCTTATTATGCCATATGCAAACTAAATTAACTTATAATTGTAATCGGTAATCGGGTAATGTCATATTATAACAAATCGCGCACTCGTAATGAATAGTTAGCGGTAATAAGTTTGGTTCGGTTACAAGGCTATCGTGTACATATGGTGACTGGTGTTTAGATTAAGTTAAAGTGCAATAGTTAGATTTATATATAATTAATTAAGCGCTCGTTAAAAGCTGGCGGAATCGGATTTGGTGAGTACGGCTAAAGGCAATCGGGTAAATTAGGGTTGATAATTAATTAATTCCTCTGGGTTTGTGGGTAACGTCCATTTTGCATCGACAGTTACAGTCACGCCTTCCAAAAACTTACGAAGTCGATGCAAATACACGCTGATCAGGGATTCCCGAATAACATCAAAGGGAGAACTGGTACAGTAAATGGTTGCAGAGCGAGGTTACGTCCCGAATTAAATGTTAGCGAGCGAAGTTACGTCCCGCATTAAATTGTAGCATAGCCAAATTTGCGTCCCGGATTAAATGCATAAGCGATATTAACCCTACAAAGCAAATTTATTCATGTCCGACTTTGCCGATATTACGTCATCACTTCCGCCGGTAAAAACCACGTTTTTTATTTTTGTGTAAGCTAGTCACCAACTAACCGAGCTAATCTTTTTTTTAATATTTTAATATTAGTTATACACGTTTGCCGTTAAATTTTGCCTATTATTAGTTTCTACACCTAGTCCCGTTTATTGTGAGTTATAAGGTTGGTATAGTGTTTCTTTTATTTATGATTCCTGCTTTATTGGTGAGTACATAAATTATTTTTATTATATTATAATAAGCAGTGCCTTACTTTATTCATATTTGGAAGTCAAATTACTAAACTGAGACTCAACCAAAAAGAACTTTAAGTGAACTAACCTCTCAAAGAAAGTTTCATGTACACATAAATATCTAGTGACAGTTAATATTGTTTAATAGGCCTAACAAAATTAAAAATTATCTTTGGTAAAACGTACTTGTGTTTCATTACATAACAACACCCTAACCAATAAACCTTAAATATACCAATCTATATAATTTCACTACAAAATTTATAAACATAATACACTTAAGCCTAGCCTGCACCAATCTGTCAACATCAACATAATTTTGTGTCTCTTTGTCATTGGTTGTGTTGGATAATAATTTACTTGTTATTTTCCAAATAGTAATCCTTTTTTCATTGAAACTATTGTAACAGTAGCAATATTTTACAGGTTTTGCAATACTTTAAGATACAACACACATTTATGATACAAATTTATAGCCTACCATGTTTATGTCATACAACTGACAGCTGATAGTACTTTTTCTCAGTTTGGCCATCCAAACAATATATATTTTACAGTATTAGTGATATTGTCTAGTTACTTTGCATATTTCAGTGTTTCACAGGTAAAATAGGTGTTTATAATTTTTAGGCCTAGTTTAAATTTGTCAATGCTGTTTGATAGTATTTCAGGTGACGTAATTTTACATAAATTATTCAAATATATACACCTTTTAGCCATTTCAGACCAAATATGGCCTACACCTGCTTGTTAACAATAATACAATATATTGGCCTATGACCTACAAACATAACAGCATGTTCATTACAACTCAGTGATCGACACATTAGGCCTATACTAAGATACTCAAAAGCACATATAGCCTAACTATTTTCCCTTTTTAGAAATCTAAATCTCATTTCTAATTCAACTGAATTGTAACACTGACATTTAAATCAAAACAGTATTACAACATTACAGCAAATTACAGTACTTTCAGAAAACATTGAATAATCTAATTAATCTTTAATAATTTTGAAATAATTAAACCATACTTAACCTAATTCTCTACTTATAGATAAGATATTTTTGTTTCATGAATTCAATCAATGATCACATTATTATAATTTTATAGCCACGATATTAATAATATTACAAAAATAGTTTCAAATAATATTCAATAATTGTAAAACAATAATAATTCCACATAATATAGTAATTTGGTTACACCTTAACAATTGACCAAAAGTAAATGCACATTAAATATTGTTCAATTTAACCAATAAATAAGCTACAACATTTTTTATTAAGCTTATTACCCATTGACAGGTTGTTTACAGTATATTATTTAGCCAAGGTATTGAAACGCCCAAGACATCTGGAGCTACAATATAAGTAACCGAACGCAGGTAAATTGTTTTGTGTGTTTATAATCTATTGTTTACAGGTATTATACTGCTATATATTCTTTATTTCAGCTAATTATTGCCTTCATATTTGATTCAATTCCTACTAGTCTACCAGGCTTTTCCATTTTCAAATTGAGCGAGTGTTTACAGATAAATAATTGTCTATTTTTGTATTTTGTTGTTTTCAGAAAATTTTTTTCCAGCTATTTACAGTTATAAACAGTTTTTAGGTATTTTCGTCCCTCGGAATTGCAGCTAATTCATCAAACAAATATTACAGCCTACAATATTCAATAGATCTTTATATATTTTAAATAACGCCAAACTTTTAAATAATTTTAGTAAATACTTTATATAAAACAATAGTTCTAAACAATTTTATTTCAATAAAAAGTTTTCGTCCTAAATCAACAATAGTAAACCGACAACATATTTTTTAATAACATTGCCACCGATTGATTATCTCTCAAAATTACAGCCACACCTACACAAACATATAACCTACAACAAATAAAAATAATAATAACTACATTATAATTAATATCACAAAATAGCAGCGATCAGGTAACCACAATCCTACAGTTATGACCCAACCAAAACAAATAGTTTTTATCGGAGATAGTCACACTGCTCGACTGGGCCGGCACTACCAATTACAAAACCATAACCACTTAACAAAAGTGTACTTCCATGGGTTGCCAGGAGCGACTTGTGCTAAAGTAAAACTTTATATAAAATCAAACAGAAAAATTATTTTCCCAAATAACTTTACAAGTCTAATTCTCGGAACCAACGACTTGCTCAAGCAACAAAGCTTTGAGCAACTACGATTTAATGTCAAGTCAATAATCAACCTCATTAAACGTTGTAACCCAACCGGTGAAATCGCGTTATTCGAACTTCCGATATTCCCAAAAAATTAAAACCAAACCAAAAATAGTTGCACAGATTAAAGCGTACAATAAATTTATAACAACTTTATTTGATATAAAATTGATCAGATTCAACATCGACGATTATGATTCGCCAAAGTTCTTCTTAACGGACGGATTACATTTTTCAGGATCAACCAATTCCTTAATATTGAAAACAATAAATGAAATAACAAATGGTAAATCAATTTCATACATAGAAAATCAATATAATAAAGTTAATTAAAAGAAATAAAAAAAAAAAAAAAATCACAATTAACTTTAAGAACCCTAACCATATTAAAAAAAAATTACGGCTTACATAGTGTCCTAACTAACAGAACAGTATTTAACAAGGAATAAATTTTTTAGAATAATCAATTTTATTTAACCTTAATAAAATTTCATACTCTTAGGATATCAATCGACCAAGCCAATCCTAGGACACTATATAACAGCACCCCCCTCCAATCTAATTATCAACCCGATCGTACCGACCTGCCTTTGCCGAACACCTGGCTCCGATCGGTGATATTAGATTGTAAGCTATTTCTTATTTCCTACTTCATTCTTCTAACTTATAACAATAACACACACCTCTAATCTATCGATGGTTTCGTTCGGTCGATAGGTATGGCTTGGGTAATCTCTTACGAGGGCTTACCTCTACCAAACAAGACGTAACAACTATTCGAAGATTAGAGCCTTTTTTCAGATCCATCAAAATTTTTTTTCCCATTACATTTATAAGGTCTCACCAAACGTCCAGTCGTTTTTATATGTATCGCCGTGTGTAACCAGCTCCTTTTCTTACACTATTATTTTTAATTTTGTTCATTAGATATAATATTAACTTCATTGCATCATTTTTTTTTATTCTCAAATATTTGTTATGAGCTTTACATCGGAGATATTTGGAAATGATGACGACTTTTGGAAAAAGTAGTTATGGCCGACTACCAGAGAATCTTTATATTTGCATCCTCTCAAAACCTTCCTTAACTTAGAGTCAACAACAATATCTACATCAAATTTTTTTTATCCCAAATCATCTATCCACCTACATCAGAACATACAACATTTTGTTATACTATCTACTTTCTCTTTATTATCTATCTACCACTCTGGTCTGTTTTAGTTTATAAGTTAGTTTTATATATCCATATATTTATATATACATATTCGGAATTAGTATTTAAGAATTCGTTATAGTATTTAAGTTAATTTTGAAATAAATCGCACCCACCCCTTAATTACGTCGTGCTTTACAACGTACCGTGCGAACCAATCGACGCGAGATAATCCAATCCAGGACGACGCGTCGAGCTCCACGTAAGCAACAATTAACACGACGTAAGTTATAAAAACGCCATGTAGAAGGGTCAACAACAATATCTTTCAATTAATCTTGCGCAGGCCAAAGGTTACATACTTAAATTCGTGCCTCGACTTGTACTTTTTAACACCAATTCCTATATTCTATCCACTCCATATATATATTGATATTTTTGTTGTGTCTCATGAAAAACCTTTTGTGTTTATTAATGGTTGTTGTTTCGCCAGTTTCAGCCTACCAGCCGAAACTGTGCCCTAAATAGTAATTGAACCATATATTGGTTTTTGTGTTTTTTCTTGTTTGTGTCTTAATTTTTTGTATAATTTTTTGGTCATCTTTTTATAAATCTATTAACTTTAGCGTATACACCCAATCTTATATTTTTCTTCTGCACTAATCACCGCACTTGCTTTTATTATATAACGCGAAAACCAAATAACCTTATAACCATCCTTCACCCAAAAAAAAAAATCTAACAATATATAACTTCAATTTATCTCAATCATGTCGCGTCATTGGTGATGAACAATTTTGGTAATTTAATTTTAAGATAACTTTAGTAAATTCAATAGTTTTAAGAGAAAATTTTAGTTCATAAGTCAAATAGATTACCTACAATAAAATCAATACCTATACACCTATACCTAATTACCTAATTTACACCATTACCTAACCTTCACTCAAAAAAATATCCTCACCTAACAAAAAACCTAAAACTAAATTGCCAAAATATCATAATACCTCACCTAAACCAAAAATTCGTAAAGAACAACACCAACAGCAATAGATCATCAAGAACTTCCACATATATGACTCAAAGTAAAGAAGCCCAGCGGAAGATCAATAACCAATAGAGACAAAAAAAAAAAAAAAAAAAAAAAACCCATAAAAAGTATTACACTTCGATACCAACTGCAATATCATCATTCTTTCTTGCTGGTTAATGAGCATATATATATCTACAACTTTTCTTCCTACGCAATAGTCAACATACGAATTTACACCCATCCTAAATTATCCATTTTATTACTAAATCCTAAATCTACATTAATCCTTTCAACTATAACCAATTTCTCCTAAATGATATTACTCCTTTCAAATTTTCCCTACACCAAAATATACCAATATTTAAAAACATTTCAATCCATCCTTCCACCATGCCACCTAATCCTCAATAATACTCCCACCTAAAAAACCATAGATTAAAAATTTCAGTTAAGTACCAACCAAAAATAGTTTATAGTATTATATGTAAGAACCACCAAATTCACCCTATAACCCCAAACTATTCCATCACTCTTTAACTA
>JAGFPH010003192.1:47739-59626 GCA_018207615.1 Philaenus spumarius | reverse complement strand
AATAATATTATAAAATGTGTTTGCGTGCTACATAATTATGTTAGAAAGAGCGAAGGGTGTCAATATATACCGCAGCAGATATAAGAACAGGCTACTACAGGTTGTGCAAACTTCACTTTAACTCGAGATAAAAAATAAACATTTGTTCTGCTGCCTATGCAATTATAGATTATCTAGCAAATTACTTTCTATCTCCATCCGCAGCACTCCCTTGGCAGTGGAATTACTGTATTTAAATGATCATACCTTTAATTTTATAATTGTTTTATTTATTTGTTTATTTTTGTAAAATAATTATAACTTTTCTGATTGTGTACGTTTATGATTCTACATATTAAAGGCATTAAAACATGAATCAATAAAATACAAAACGTCAGAAAAAAATCACGGTGGCAACTGCAGGAAAATTTGACATTGAAAATTTGTTTTTTCTTTGCAAACTTTATTAGAGGTACCGTAACACAGGTTAAATTTTAAAAAAAATAATTTAGCACAAAAACAAAGCAAGCAAATAAAATAAAAATTACCTCCATGACGAAGAAATGTGCGTTTCACTCGAAGTTTCCCGTTCCAAACCAATCGCAAGAGACGAGAATTGCACAAGACGTGGATCCTTGCGGTTCTAGACGACCAGTGAACGCCCTGTCTGCGGAGATCAATGCCACAACGAAAGAACTTGAATGGAGGGGAGAGGCGTACGTGACTGGAGTCACGTCGACCACTTCGAGCGTGGAACCGTAAGTTAAGGTCGCTTTACACACATCAGTCCCGTCACAGTTCAGTCTAGTCTAGTCAGATCCAAGTGCAGTTTGTTGTGTGTGAATGTGATTAATAAGTTTACTATTTATTTATTATTAAATACAATATTTATTTATTTATAATATACAATTTATTATAAAATAATTATTATTTTATAAAATTATTTATTATAAAAAATATAAATTTATTAATAATATAAAATGTATTTATTTAATTTACCCTACTATAAATTTACTAACCAAAATTTACTATAACTAGTGGCTTATAAGGGCAATAACAAAATTATTTGTTAATACTTTCACAAAATACAGAGTTTTGGGTATTTATAATTATTTGTTATTTTTTGTAATTTAGACCTGTTATTTTTTATATGGACCCATGGAGCTTTAACTTAATTATATTACTGTAAAACAAGTCCATATTAGTTTAATTAAGTTAATGCTATGTAAACAAAATTGAAGCAGTCATAAAATCAAATACTTTTCCAAAAGGATTGTGAAATAATAGTAATTCATCTTGATGATTTCGTAATTACGTAGTAGAAGACTGTAAAATATCGTCAGGCTCATCCGTCAGGTGTCCGAACAATCACAAAATATCGGTGGGAAGAAATCTAAAATATGACTGACGGACACCTGAAGCAAGACTGACGAACTTGCGCCAGAATTTAGCCACATGAGTGTAGAAGGCGCAACAGGAAATATATCTAAAAATGTGTTTTTAACTATGACGTGACTAATATGACTGACCTGCAACGGGACTGAACCCTTTATAGGCACAACGTATTTGAACATTTCATGTACAGTAATAATTAATAATGTAACTCTATCATAAATCAAATGGACTGTGTAGGCCTATACACACCTTACCCTGTTTTACGACATTCATCACAATTCAGCATGGGGAAAACGAGTAGCCGATCGATTCCTGTTGAACTAGAGTGAGAAACAACACAAAAATGTTATTAAGTGGTTGAATAAATCATTGAATTAACTGTTTCTTTACGTATCTACAGTTGGTATGCCATAAACAACTGTTTTAATAAAATCAATAAAATTAACATAAAACAAGTGAATTCCAGTGAAATTTTAAACTGTAATTGTATTAAAACAATGCTGGAACGACTACAGAAAAATTTTACTCAAGTCAACAAAATAAAAGAAATAATTTGACATACAAAACAGATAGATTTAACTTAATTTAAAATTCTTAAACAACGATATTGAATAAAACTTATACAACGATATATATAAAATTTAAGAAATTAGTGCCAAAAATAGTAACATGGTTAGAATAGGTACAGAAAATGCTTCAGTTATGACAGGGATCAACAATGGTGTCCATAAACTTTTAAAAAGAAAATGATGACCTTCCTCATCTCTTTCTTGTAAGATGTGTTTACCATTCTCTGCAACTTGCAGTATCCCATTCGTCAGAAGAAACCTTACCGAGAAACATAGAATTTATTATAAGAGACGTGTGACTGGTTTTCTCATCCTCCGAGTCCACAGGAAGAATATTGTAATATGTAATTATACAATAATTCATTGTGGACAGAATCTATTCATAAATTATGAAAATATGTGCTACCCGTTGGTTTATCAATTGAATCTGCAGTAACCAGAATTTTAAATCAATGGACTGAAATGAAATTGCATTTTCAGACTTCAAAACAAAAACCTAATTAATTGCTATACTGCTGAAATGCTTTACTTAAAGTACAATGATGACTTAACAGACTTTATTTAGTGCGAGTAAAATCCATTCTTTTAAAAGTACATGCAGCTTGCCCTCAAGTCATTTGAAGGTGAAGAATCGGACCCACTAAATTGTTGAATACGTTGGACTTTTTTATTAGGCACTACAATTTGTAAAACAAGTTTGAATAAACTACTAACTGCTAACATAGACTTTTTAAAAGATGCGTACAAAACCACCTGGATCCTTCGCCTTATCTAGGCTAATTTTTTGAGATAGGTATAAAAGAAGCCCCCATTTCTTTCAGCGATCAACAAAATACTTAGAAAAAGATGTATTGATTTTACCGTTAAATTTTCAACAAATCTTCGACGAAGATTTTCAGAAAACAAGACTGTTCTAAAAAAAATTCCTTTCAAAGTATTGTTTGTACTTTAAAAGCCTATACAACTATATTAGATATAGTGAATCTTTCAGTAGGTATCAGTGAAGATGTTATTGCTAAAACTTTGAGTCAATGAATTCAATAAATTTATTAAAGTTTCAAAATACAACAGACAGTTTTTTTTTTTCCGAAGTATATAATTTAAAGATGCTTCTGGGTTAAATCCTTTCATGGACTTATGCGATTTGACAATTTCTTTCATGTCACTACCTACTACATTCAAACAGGGGCGTCACCCCCCAAGATTTGAAAAGTATTAAAATTACAATTTGAAAGTTTAAAATAATAGGCGTGTAATGATGATGCCCAACAACAGAAAAGATCAACCTTTAGAGTTGCAATATTTTCGAACATATCATTAATTTAAATTATTTTAAACAATAAGGGGTTCAACTATAAGTATCTATACAGCTTTAATATTAAGACTGTATGATTCAGTTCAATGAAAGGTGACTGTGTTGTTATTTAACTGCAATCATTTCAAGATAAAGTTTGCCCCTAAAGGATGTCTCAATATAGCGTGAAATAGCTTAAAATGACATGTTTTATGTTGTGAACATTTTTATTTTTTGGGGGGACCCAACGGACGCTCCCCCGTACTGGGGTCGGGGGGGGGGGGGGGGGCCCCCCCCCCCCCCCTTTGGTGAAATGACGCCACTGCATTCTAATGCCAAACCGAAGTTGAAAGCATATTAATTTAGAGCAATGAACATAGTCAAAACTAAAGTGCGTAATCAACTTGCTACAAAAACTTTAAATGTGACATTACATAGAAGATTTGGTTTGAAAGTGTTTAACGTAGAGTGTTATTCTTATCAACCGCCAGAAGAAATTTAAAACAATTATTGCAACTTCATCTTCATTTAAGAGACAGTCAGAAGGATTATCTACTAGTGCCTCATCCCGGCAATAGATGAGAACGAAGAAATTATAATTGTTGTGCTTGATTTGAAAGAGATATTTTTACATAACTTATTTTATTGTGGTAGACAAGGATTGTTATAAACTATATAAACTGAACAATATTTATACCTTCTGTTAGCAACATTTTGCTGAAGTTTGTTGGCAATACTGCTAGTGTAGTCGCTCACTTTGGCGTTGGATTTCAAGGTTGAGATTACATGATTATATTATACCGGTTATAGTGGTTATATAAGTCAACGTCAACAATAATCCATCTGTCAGGCCCATTCATTCAAAATGTTACGGTTAGTCCAGGGCGGATTAAAAAAGTTAAATTCATCTAGACATTTTTCAGCGGTAGCTCTACCAGCGGCAAATACTAATCCAAGTATCGAAGCAACTGGAGTAAGTTTGATGCTATATCATTACACTATTACACATTTTTAAAAGAATACCGGTACACATTTTTACTAGCTAGCTGTGTGCCGGTATTTTGATGGCCGCAACCTGCTATTATCTAACATTCTTTACTTAGCCTATTCTTAACCCACATAATTAAATAGTATTGTAATCATATTTAAAATAATTGGAATAGTTTAAGAACATTTTTAGTCTTAACACAGCCCTAAATATTAAAAAAAAAAAACATTGTGAAATTGAAAACCAACATTTAAAAAGTGCATGGGCAAACATGTAGGCCTACACCACTACTTATTGAAATAAATTCAGCTGACAACCTTTTTTTAAGAAAGTTGTGCTACCAACCTATGCATCAACAACTTGACACGGAAAAGATAGTTTAGGTTAGGTTTTGTATATATAGGCCTATTCATAAACATTAACTATATATTTTTGAATACATAATTGTGGTTATGAAAAAAAAGGGGCGCAACTTTACTATTCGACTAGGCAAACCTAGAGCTAACAGAAATGCAAAAATATTAATAAAAAAATACCTAAAAGGTTCTAACCTAACCTATTTAGTCACAGTATGTTTACCTGTATTCAACATTTAACAGTAGAATATAAAACAACATCGTTGTCTTCAAAAATATTAGGCTAGAGTTGAATAGTAAAGTTATGCCAAAAAAGCGAGAGGTTAAGTTAGATAAGGCTAGATATTTTATACATTTTAATAAAAATGAGGTTTATAATATATTGTTTTATGAAGTAGGCCTAATGCAGGTACCGATAGGCTTAACAATTTTTATGTGTTTAGGCTTAGGATAGTTTTACGAAGTATCTTTTTGATATTGTGTAACTACAAAAATATCAAGAATTGCTCCGACTACTGTATAAGGTAAACTATATATTGCATATATATCAGCAATTCGTAAAAAGCGAATAAACTTTATAATACCTTCACGGTATTATAAAGAACATAATATCTTTTTGAATACTATTTAAATATGAAATAGCCTATAGCTTTTTTCTTAATTTTGTATTTTTATAACATTAACAGGTTTTGCGGCATAAGTTTACTATTCGACCCTAGAATAATATTTTTGCAGACAACGATGTTGTTTTACATTCTACTGTTAAATGTTGAATATATAGGTAAACATACTGTGACTAAATACTATAGGTTAGAACCTTTTAGGTTTTTTTTTATTCTTTCATTTCTGTTGCCATAAGTTAACCTAGGGTCGAATAGTAAACTTGCGCCGGTTTTGCTATACAACTGAGTAGAGAGTTTTTATGTGCATATGTTAGCAACAAAGCCTACTGGTAGAACACGTAGTGGTATAATAAAAATTTGCCAGAGTGATTGTCAAGTTTACACGAACATATTAATATTATGATGTTTTAAGAGATTTGGAGGATAAATATATATGCATTATTGTCTTTAAAATGTATGGTTTTGTTAAAAATGTGCATTATCAAATAGGCTATTCTGAAGACCTGGATTTAGGATTATGATTTTACTTTGTTTCTATATTTATTGTAATTTAATACATGTCAGACAAAACGTATACAATTTGATAACCATTATGTAAAGCAGTGCTGGTACAATATTATAAATAAATTTGATATTATTACTTCTTGTACTTTTAGACTAGTTAAGACACATTTATTATTACACAGTTTATTATTAGTTTATTATTAAGTTTACACAGATTTATTATTACCAGCAGTACAGAGTTACTTTATTCACTAAACAACCAGAACTTCGCCCGAAAAAACACTCAAAATCTTCATTAAAGAATGACTAAAACAAAAATCTTTCTATTCTGAGGTTTGAATTTATGAAATGTAATTGGACTAGACTAATTTGAACTTGTGATTTGATTTGATGCTACGTTGTGTTCCTAACTTTAATCTATTAATTTAACTGTTGCCTTTTAAATGTAGGTATTGTTTTTAACAGCTATAAAACTATAATTATTATTTCTTAGTGTACGGTAATATATCAAAGTGTGCATACTAAAAAGTTTTTGTATTTTTGTAATATTATTATTTAGTAAGCTTTTATATTGATAATAAAAAAAACAAAGCATGTAGGTCAATTTAGTAAAATGTAGTAGGCTAAACCGTAAAACGGTGATTTTATAGTAAAAACAATAAAGTAAACCTAGATCTCTGAATAAATTATTTTTAAGCATTGATAACATAAATAAAATTATTTAAAAAAATATCTTTCCAATCTTTGTAGCCAAACATTAATTGCAATAATGATTTTAGTGTACGAGTATAAAACCTAGAATCTTTTCTCTCTAACATGAAACAGAGGTTAGAAGGAACTGACTAAAACTGACAACAAATAAATTGTAGGCCCTATATGACTAAAATCCTTTTAACATCATCTCTAGGAATTTGTTACTTTTTTCTAAAATGGCTATATGATTTTAATAAAAAATGGTTCAACAAAATTATTTTTGCTAACTGCCTAAATGGTTCAAGAGTGTGTGACAGGATCATCAGAAAGTCAGCCATATATAATAGCTCGATTTATCTAAATCAGTTCTATCGATGTTTTTTACTTTCTCCACCTTATACGTAGTATATGGAGAAAGTATTGTTTTCGTAAAAATGTTCGAATTTGAATTTTCAGTTCAATTCTGTTTTGGTGCTCCCAGAACCCCAAAAATTTTTTTAGTGCAATTATCTGTGTTGTTGCTCCCTGAACCCAAAAATATTTTTAGTGGAATTTTTTGTTTTGGTGCTCCCTGAACCCAAAAAAGTGTTTTTAGAGTGGTGTGTGTCTGTCAGTCTGTCTGTATGTATACACGACCAGAGAGGACACTATTGGTCCGATTTTCATGAAATTTGGTATGTAGGTAGCCTACTAAACCTTAATATCTCCAGGCGTTTTTTTCATTTTTTGGAATTTTTAATTTTTAAGGGTAATTTACCCCTAAAAACCCATAAAAAACGACAAAAATGCAAATTTCTCAAAAACGGCTCTAACGATTTTGATCAAATTTTCAGTATTTATAGTGCTTAAGATGCCAAACAAAATGACACCACCCGCTTTTATCAAAACTTCGCCGTTTTATAATTATGGGGAAATGTTTAAAAATAAACAAGTTTGTGTTGTCAATCTAGCATAGCGGCCGCACGGGGTAGCACCACGGTAGCGAGCACGGCCAGTAATTCAAAGGTCGCGTGATCGAATCCCGCCTGGGACAATAATTTTTTTATACGATTGACATAGGTAGAATATTATTTTTTGTTTTGTTCTAAAAAGTAGTAAATAAAATGATTAAAAACAATATTATTTTGACTACAGTAAGTTGGGAGAAAGTTTGTGTCAGTTAACTGATAACGTTTATTTCTTATTTTTTTTTTTTAATTTGGTGATATTAAGATAAAGGTCAATATTTTAATGCAGGTCAATTTGCAAGTAAATTGAAACTATGACCTAGAGTTAGTTTGAAAAAATAAATAGAATCCTTACTGTCTTAGGCTGAGTTTTTCTATTAATCTATTTTTAAGAAAATGTTAGGCCTATTTATTTTAGTTGCAATTCGGTGCAGTTGGTTTTGTCACCTAATTTAAATGCAATAATTTGAGCATATTTTAATAAATTATCCTTTTTATACAACACATACGGTAGTTAAGGTTTTACCAATAAATTTTAGAGCTTGCTAGTAATAATTTGTTATGATTTTCTGTAAGCATTTTAGGTTTTGAATGAATATATGAGAAAATTAAAGAATGCTTTAAATGATTACTACTAATTAATAGATATTTTTAATTTTACAGATTTTTATTAACAATGAATTTCATAAGTCTTCCTCTGGAAAAACCTTCAAAACTTTTAATCCAGCAACTGGAGAAGCTATTGCTGAAATACAACAGTCAGGGAAGGTATAGTTAAACTTTTGATTTTTCTTTTTATAGGCTGTGTATTTTCACAATAATTATTGCTATTATTAACTGCACAATTCATTTGCTGCTACTATGAAGTAACAAAGCAAAGTTAGCAGTATAGTATTTCCATAATTGAAAATGGTTTATTAAATGCATTTGCCATTCAATACGAGGTCTGTCTAAAAAAGTTGAGTGAATGGTCTAATATATTGGTATTCAACGCTTGAATCACAGCGCGTGCATGCATACGAAAGCATGAACATGTCTGGACCTGCCATCTGGAATTGCATGAGGCTTCTATTACAGGTCATGCGAGCGATGCTAACAAAAGATCGGCGATTGACTCTGCGAATAATAGCAGAAGAAGTGGGTAATTATCAAAGACACAGTGGAGGCCATCGCCCATGAAGAATTGGGCAAACACAAGACTTGTTCCCTATTTGTGCCGCACATTCTGACAGATGATCAAAAAGCAAGACGTTTTGATGCCAGTGGCGATTTCATTGATATGTGAGACCGGGATACAACTTTTCTGGGTCCCATTGTCACAGGAGACGATACTTGTTGTTACCAGTATGACCCCGAAACGAAAAGACAATCAGTATAATGGCGGTCATCTTCTTCCCCGCGACAAACAAAAAGCCGCGTGGAAAATGCAAAGTGAACACCATGTTGATCACATTTTTTGACAAAGAAGGAATCATCCATAAGGAATTTGTTCCTGCTGGCCAAATGGTGAATGCCGCATTCTACCTGGAGGTTCTCAAACGTTTGTTGCAGCATATCTGGCATGTTAGGCCACAAATGTTCCAGACCGGAAATTTGATGTTACTGCACGACACTGCACCATCGCATACCAGCGTTATTGTACACCAGTTGACTCAGCGTGGCGTGACGGTTTTGCAACACCCACCATACTCACAAGATCTGGCGCCTGCTGATTTTTTTTTATCCCTCGTTTTAAGAAGGCCTTAAAGGAATCACGGTTTGCGGAGGTTGAAGAGATTCAGAACGAAGTGGTGGCAATTCTGAAAACAATTCTACATGAAGACTTCTCCAAAAATTTTGAGGCGCTATACGAACCTTGTCAGAAGTGCGTTGTGTCTGGTGGAGAGTATTTTGAAGGCCAGTAAAGGTATTTCTAATGTAGCCTGTACATTATGTTTTTATCACACCATTCACCGAACGTTTTAGACAGACATCATATTTTAAATTTAACCTATAAATATTAACTTGCCTTGCTAACCCACCTGGCAAAGCTGGAGTGCAGGATTCCAATGTTGTGATCATGCATGTGGTTTTGTGTATTTATCAGAGCATTTTTGAAAATAGATCTTGCAGAGTAAAATGAAAGATGCTGGTGTGGATCTATATTAGAACCAAATTAGTTTCTAGCATTGATGACATGAATAAAATGTTCTTCGTATTCAAAGGACAAAATTATGTACAAAATTAGTGAAGAAAAATTGTTTTTCTTTCTCTCATGGTAATATGAGAAAATATTCATAAAAACAGTGCTTTATATGATTTTTAGTATAATACTTCCTAAATAAGGAAAATTCCATTACAACAATATTAATATATTCAAACCTACGTTTTAAGTCGCTAATTGTTCTCATTTTTAGATAAGGTAAAATAATAAATTATGTGATAATTATGTAGAAAATAAAACAAGCCTTATTACATAAATAAATAATTGTTTGCATTATCTTACAACATAATTACTGTTGACCTTTTACAGTATCTATTAATGCAAGTATCGGTCCAATTTGTTATAATTTTACACGCAAATAAGGCTATATTTTTGTGACTAAAATGTCACTAAAGTGTTATTATTATAACTTACGTAAATATAATACCGTATTCTTATTATATCTGTCCTATAGTTTAATAGATTTTGTGTCACATTGAAGATTATACTCGCTTGTTGCCAGTTTCATTTGTTTGCTGTCAATAAAATGTATACGCCTAATGCAGCTTTACATAGTTTAAGAAAATTTAAAAAATGCTTAAATAATCAATTCCGTAAATTTGTTTTATTTTTCAATCATCAATTAAAATATTAATAATTGAAAAATAAAACGAGTTTAATCTTCAATGTGACGAACAAATCCATTAAGCTATAGGACAGATATAATATGAATACAGTATTATATTTATGTAAGTTATAATAAAAGCTTTAGTGAAATACAGCCGATTTCTTAAATGCTGGTAATAGAATTGTGTACACATTTTAAAGCAGTTATAAAATATTATTTGTTGTGATTTTTGCCACCTTTCTAAAATCTAAAATGTTTTTCTTCATAAATTCTTTTCAAAAGATGACCTGAAATAGGTTGAATTGTAGGATATAATAATAATTAGGTTTTATTTCCCCATGGTAAAAGATTTAAAATACCTTTTGTAATGCTAAAAATATACTACAAACAATATAGAAAGTGGTTTAGTTAATCTGTAACTATGACAAAATAATAGTGCCTCAAAGATTAGTAATTCCTACATAGACATACAGTACTCCGCCTTAACCACCTATATTTCAGGAAACGCTCTCTGCAATAAGACACCAAAATTCAATCGTCACTCGGAAGCAAGGAAAGTGGTACAGGTCATAACGTCGGGCATTGAATAGCAGAAAGAGTTGATCGCAGTATTTGTACGCTAATGTTCATACGAATATTATATGACTGCGTTTAAAAAAACAAAAATTTTCTCGGTGTTTTCAAATTATATGTATCTTTTGTATTTTATTTGAATAGTGGTTTGTTTTTGTTCATACCTTTTTTTATTAGTAGTGCCTAAATGTTAGGTCATTCAATAATAGGCCACTCGATCATAATCGGTGGTTGTTTAGAGTCGATAAATCTGAGAAAGTGTTGTGAGTTTGATTGTTTTAGTATTTAATGGGAGAAAATGACGATTGAAACTTCTGATCTGGGCGAGTAATTGTTTTTGTTATCTACTTTTACTTGTCCTTTTTTTCTGATAGAGAGATACTGCCCAACCTATTCGTTATTCAACCTGGGGTCCGGTCAAACGTGGGTCGGGTAACAGGGAGTCTACTATATATTGTTTCATTGTAATGAAGTTACACTATATGCATTTTGTCTGTTGTCATTTTTTTCCATCACATTTTGTTGTAATAGAAGGTTTGGTTATTATGAAAAACCAATATTTACAAGAGGTAGGAAACATTTTAAAATCTATATTCAGGGTGTAGAAAAAACCTTTCAGGACTTTGGAATATGATTCCTTATACAAAAAGGAAGAAAAAAGTTCATATAAACATATGTCCGAAAATGCTTAGTTTCCAGATTTCCGCCATTTTGTTTTTTGTACAAAATAATTCATATCTAGAGAACGGTTTGACTGATTGAGCTCGAACTTGGCATGAAGTTTAACCTAACAATGACAACGTTTTGCGACAAACTGCAGTTTTAGCACCAGCAAGAAAATATTTAAATGTGGCCATTACCAGAATTTCCAACTAAATGAAAATACACTTAAAATAACAGCATGGAATCATGTAAGCACGAGAAACTTACACATGTGGCCCGTTGTCTTAAATATGTATTTTTTCTAAAATATCTACTATAATTTTTGAAACCCGTTTCAGGAAGATATAAACAAAGCTGTTGCTGCTGCTTTCGAAGCTTTCAAATATACATCTCCATGGAGACGGCTAGATGCTTCTGACAGAGGGGTTTTGCTGAATAGACTTGCTGATCTTATGGAAAGGGATCGACATTATCTTGCTGTAAGTAGCACTGA
>JAGFPH010003192.1:0-26450 GCA_018207615.1 Philaenus spumarius | reverse complement strand
GTCTTTATTATCTATTAGTTAGAACTTTGATAAACTCTTGTTTTTAAATATCTATTAATTAGAACATCGATAAACTCTTGTCTTTGTTATCTATTAATTAAAAGGTTGGTAAACTCTTGTCTTTGTTATTGGTGACACAGTACTGTAGCCTACAAACTCCACATAATATTGTTTCAGGGGCAAAAGAAATTTACACGGGTATACAACTTTGTAAATTTATCATTTCTCTGGTTTTTAAATTTGATTTTTTTTAAATTTTATCATTTTAATTTAGAATGAATTTTATTTCATATTACTGTGCATGAATATGTGATTCATTCATAAGAACACATATATAATTTAGTATGTAATTTGTTTGCTTGAATTGAACTAGTTTTATTGTTTTGTTAATAGTACGGGTATGAGTACTTTGTTGATTTTTTCCTTGTTAATATATTAAAACTTTCTTAATATGAAACTATACGCATAAGTTGAGACAAGTATTACTTCAACAAAACTTTAGTGCATTTTATACTTTATATGCAGGATTTAAAAAAATCTTTGACTACCTAATCTTTTAAGTAACCAGTGTGACACCACTTTGTTCCAATAAATGGTGTACTGTAGTCTTAAAATATGTTATAAGATACATTTGAAGTAGTAAAAGTACACATTTTTCTAAATTTAGGTAAAATACAATAATTTACACAAAGTTTTTAATATTTTAACCATTCAATATCAATCTTTACTTTAAAATTAAAATGAGAAAGTGCCTTATTTTAACTTGTTCCTACAGTAGGCTGCCTCCCACAAAACATAAATATGAAAAACAAAGCCAATTTCCAATACACAATAAGTTTCTTCCCATAAAAGTAGTGAGATCGAAAATATAGCCAAGTCCATTGGCCAGCAAAATAGGCCTAAAGAGATTCATAAGAAAGGACCAAGTCAACAATTTAATATTGAAGGCAGATTAAAAGTTAAAATCTGTATTACCAATTAAACGTTCCATCTAATTAAATTCATGTATCAATATTTTTGAGAATAGTAGCCTACTTCACACATATTTATGGATTAAGTAAATGTTTATTCAAAATGAGGATTGACTTCAAATTGGATTAAAGACAGAACAAATTTAACAATGTATGATGAGAAAATGTATAAATTTTACAAAAGAAATTGTTCCTAGTATTAGGCCTGATATATGGCTTTTCAATTAAAAAATTTCAGTTTTTATATTTTTCCATTTACTTCTACCGGAAGACCTTTATGCCAAATTTCCAGACTCTACCTCCATGTAAATTGCTTCATAATATTGATGAGTGAACGAGTAGTAAAATTTTTAGATTTTGAACCCCTTTATCTTTTGAACTACTTATTGTGAATCTTTCAAATTTTGTATGTAACATCATATGTTGGTCCTCAATCTATGTTCTAAATTTCATAACATTTTCACTGGCCAGAACTTGGACTGGCATTGCTATACGCCTTGATATTTGTAAATATATAGTTCTGTTCAAATGAAAATCACAAAGGAAAACCATGGGAGGGGGGGCTTGACAAACAATGCTCGATAACAAATATATATTCATTTAAATAGTTGAAAACCAGATAAAAGTTTTTAAGAGTGTTTTTATGTACCAATTTTTTGTTGTCCAGATTATTTGTGTTTCGGATAAGTACTGTAATCTGAGAATCTGGGTCGCCGGAATACTACCCCCCGGAAAACTACCCTCCCAAGCAGGTTCCTACGTCATTTTGATGTCAGAGATCGGGAGGGCAGTTTTCCAGTCACGCACACTCAAGTTTCGATATAATTAGAATAAAAAAAAAACTAGAGGACTAACCTAAACTGTTTAGTCACAGTATGTTGCCGATAACATTATAATTGTAGGAACCTGCTGGGGGGAGGGTAGTTTTCCGGGGGGTAGTATTCCGGCGACCCGCTTTTGCTAGGGGGGTTAGTATTCCAGTCGCGGACACGGCTCCCATATTGGTTAGTTGGCAGATTTCGTGACGTCACGTTTCACCTGGGGAGGTAGTTTTCCGGGGGGTAGTATTCCGCATCCCCGAGAATCTGAACTGTCATCAAGTAATTGTCTGTATCCTTAATACTAAAGTGTTTGCCAAATGGGAAACTTTGTGTTTAAGATATTTAATTTTAGTTTGTAGACAAAATACATTCTAATAACAATGGAACAATGCAAATGAAAAGTTAGAGATTCATTTAAATGAAATCAATTGTACATTTTGTATCCAACTCATCATTGAACAATAAAGAAATTATGAATCTATCATCGCATAACCTTTGGCTATAAAAGAGCGTACAATATATCCATGAAAGATAGGAAAATTAGTGGAGATTGCAGGTTACCACTCCATGTTGATGCAAAGTGCAGTACAACATTCGAAATAGTAAATGGAAGTTAAATTTATTCCCACTTTTATTTGTTCAAATAAGGTGGAAAAGGTTATTAAATAATTTTAGTCGGTTTGTTTTACAGGTTGTACTTTTATGTTTCTTTTTCACAATTAAATTATAATCTAAGTTTTCCAGAAACATCGGGACGATGATATCTATTTCACAATGACAAAGCCAGGTACGACCAAGAGTTCAAAATATAATTTATTTCCGCATTAATTTAGCTCAACTTCACAAAATACAATTACCAGGCAATATTTTTATTTGTAAATGTTTTTAGGTGGGGAAAAAAATTAAACAAGGTGCTGGAGCTACAAATTTGAAAAGAGTTTCCCTTGAACTCGGTGGAAAATCACCAAACATAGTTTTTGATGATTGTGATTTGCAGCAGGCAGTTGAAGGTTCTCACTTTGCTCTATTTTTTAACATGGTAAGTTAGTTTAGTTTAACTTGAAATTATTAATTGTTTTCTTAATGTTGAATTATATATACATACAATTTTTGTAACATATGCAGTTCTTCGAGTGCGTATAAATTAAATAGTAGTATTATTATTATTTCTATTGTTTGTAATCAATGGTCATCACAAAGAAATAAATCAACTAAAATATAAGAAATTATAAAGACAATATTTAAAAGTTTAAAAGTTCCGTGGTTTGAAACTAACATGATGTACAATTAGGGCACACATCATTAGATTGAAAGTTCTGGAAAGTTCGAGAGAATTCCAGAACAGAATAGAAACGGAAATAGGTATGTTTCGAGCGCCTAAAAAGCACATGGCGAGTTCAGTTCTTCAATAGGCTTACAACGAGGAGGACGTGTTAGTCCGTATAGTAAAGATTGAGAAGGGTTTTTAAATGTTGTAATTTTTTAATCATCTAGTCGAATACTGTTTGAGTTGTTGGTCGTTACATTAATAATCATTCCATGAAGTGATTTTATGAAGAAAACGTTAATTTCTAACAATTAGGTTGACAAGTGTTTAGGGGCCTAGTCTACGTGGAAAACAAAGTGCGATGTTTTATTAACGATAACAAAACTGCGAACAGGAAGAAATTTTGCAATTATTAGTTTTAAGTATATTTAAATTTTTGATACTGTCTGCTTATTTTCATTTCTAATTGATATGTATATATTCATTAAATAAACTAAATTATTAGTCTTATAAATCTTAAGGTATCCATGTTAAAATATAGTTTTCATTATTTCTTAAGATTGAATATGTTTATTAATATGATTCATTAAAATCTTAAGGGGGCACTCCACCTTTAAAAAAAAATTTTCTTTATTTTTAAAGCAAACCTAATTATTTTATGTTTTATAATATGAGTGTTGGTTATAGTGACGTTTCCATAAGTTTTGGCCCCCCACCCCGTTCCTCCCCGGGGGGGGGGGATTTTTACGGATTTAACTAGGCTTCACTATGGCAGACATAACTCAAGTTGTATATGAGATAGCCTCATTTAATTTTTTTTATTTTGATGAGGGCATTCCATTCTACAACCTGTAGTATGGATATTAAATTATATAAAATATTTCTGTAAAAAATATGTTATTTAATTTTTTTATAAAAAATTTTAGTAAAATCTTTTTTTAATCATTTCTTAAAATCTTTAATACAGGAACTAATGTATATCCATACTACAGGTTGTAGAATGAAATGTCCTTTTCAAAATAAAAAAAAAAATTATGAGGCTATCTCAAATACAACTTGAGTTATGTCTGCCACAGTAAATGAAAACGTGAGAAACAAAACTTTCGGATAACGGCCTAGAAAAATACTCAGTTATTTGGAGAATATACATCTACGCGTTTAGTTTTTAGGTAAAATAAACTAATTAAAAGCATATTATCTATACTTATTATATATCAAATTGTTCAGAAAATCACAGAAAACAAAACTAGGTGAACAATTTTTTTAATTTTTTTCAATATGAAGGTGGAGTGCCCCCTTAAAGTTAGTCGTCATGTGAGTCAATTTCTTTTGTTTTACATCCACGATTCAATTCCCAAAGTACATGTACAGTGATTGAACCTACGCACAAACTATAAGAATGCCATGTTTGCAAGATGGCTGATCATTCATGTTATCAAATTGATATTTAATTTTTATAAATATGTATGTATTATGGATTGTAAAACATCTACTGCTATATATTGGCTTTAATTGAACCTTTTCAGAACATTTTATTTTTATCTATAATTTAAATTACAACGGGTGTGTTATAGCCAATGTTGCACAAATTTCTTCATTCCTTGTGTGTTTATAGGTGTGATTAAATCAACAGTTTTTCTAAACAATCATGAAAACTTTAAGTGGACACATATTTATTGGTTTTTAATTGCTAATTTTTGAAGAGCTGTTGATAGTTGATGTACTAAAAAGATTTTCAGCATAAAAAAACTTCAGGCGAAATCAAATTAAACTATTTGAAATTTATATATTAAAAAGTGTAAAAATTTTTATTGATTTTTTGTGCTAAACGCTTATATAAATGATTTACTAAAGAAAACCTCAGTGCTCAGTGTCAATACTGGCTCCTAAATAGAAGTTAAATGGTTAATATTTTTAGAGTGAATATACAGTAGAGTCCCGCTATTCCGAAATAATTGGGACAGAACACTGTTCGGTTTAGCGGGAATTCGGAATAGGCGGATTTTATGAATAATATCAACGTATTGACTTGTTAAGGTGTAAATTAAGTGCGGGGACATCTGCTAGTACCAGTTCTATACAGCGTTCATCGGCTCGAGGAGGAGGTGAACACTCAATCGTACTCATATCACACGTAGACGCGGCAAATGCTCTTGACCTCGCCTTTGTGTAGGTTTACACCATCAGTTTTTTTCTTTCCGTTGCATTACGATTCTGTTTTTTTCTAAAAACGGAAGGGAAGGGATAGGTTGTTCAAACTGTCCGTTTTGTCATCCCGCAGTCTGTCCGTTAGTACCACATCATCTTGAAAAAGATCGAGAAAAAATAAAATTCGTTCGAGATAACGAAAACGGAGCGGATAAACACAACTGGCAGGTGGCAACAACACTACTAGTGCCTAGCTGTTGTATCTAATCCTTCCTTCTTTCTGACGGACCCGGTATCCTTTTCACCGGATGCTTGTTACGGTAGCTTCCTTCCCGCAAAACGGATGGAAAACGTGAAGGAAACAAAACCAGCTTTCATTCCAATTTGGTTTTAGGCGTTTTCATCAAGCTTAGGAGTCTATGTATGTCCATGGGCGCCCATATGACATTTTCTAGGGGGGGGATTAAGGAGTACTCCCCTCCTTCGGCAAAAGGGATCAAAGGAAATTGATGACCTTCCCCAGAAAACTTTTTAAATTCGGGAAGCCAATTTGGCTGTTCAGGCCTGTATTAACCACACAGCATTGAGTCTGTACCTTTACACCGTCAATGAATACACAAAGACCTATAACGCTCCTAGAGGCCGCACCAAGTAGTGACCCTGCAGCTTATGCTTGAACTCTTGTAAAAAATAAAATAAGTACTGTACCTATATGTAACATCAAACGGCACATAAAATTTAAACATATTTTAGTGCTAATCTCTTAACCCTTCCCACGCGGCAAACGAGTATAACCGCAACAGTAGACTTTGACCCAAACACGTATTACGGCTAAAGTCGCAAAAATATATTTTTCCCTCTGGTTAATTAGATAGTTCACTAAAGTTCCGGTAGAATGCAGAGGCATGTCCGCTGTCTATTTACGAAGAGAAGTATGTTTTGTTTAATGTTATACGCCTCAAGGCAGTGGAGGGGGGTGTTATTATGTCTGGAAATTCCCGGCGGCGCGCGCATTCTATAGCTTCTACAGCGCGTATAACGGCTAAACTCGCAGTCACACTAGTCTCATTCATTTCATTTCATTTCATTTTTATTAAAGCCAAAAGACATTTTTTTGCATAGGCTACGTCCAATATAAATTAACATTTTTAAATATTACAATAATTGACAAAAATATATATTCATAATTCAAATAGAATAATTAGTATAAATACTACAACATATAACAATTTTATACCAATCACCACCCGAACAATTAAAAACATATAAGTTAACAAATAATTTAAAACACAATTACACAAAGACAAGAAATCGTAACTATTAAAGCGGGGAACAAGCAATAAAATTTAAAATTAAACCAAAAATATAATATTCATAATTTAAATAGAATAGTTGATTTAAATACTACAACATATAACAATTTTATACCAATCTCGTTTTGAACAATTAAAAACATATAACAAATAATTTAAAACAATCATATAAACTACAACTAACATTTAATTTAAAATTGGAGAACACATCCAATGATTTCAATGCCGGCTACAGTCTGTTGCTGAACTCCTCCACAGAGTAGAAAGATCTAGACAAAAGTAGCTGTCTAAGGCTGTTTTTAAAGGGTAAAAAATGCTGCAAATCTTTAATGCTCTGTGGGAGCTTATTTATCAGTCTAGCACCAGCTTGTGCAGGAAGTTTGCTGTATAGATTTAGTCTGTGCTGTCTAGCACGATAATTATTAGCTTGCCTGGTACTATAACTGTGTATATCTTTATTTTGGATATGATCACATTTAAAGTAGAGTATCACCTCAAATATATATATACTCGGAAGTGTAAGAACTCCAAGATCTTTAAAAGCAACCCTACATGACTCAGCTTTTTTAAGACCTGCCATAAGTCGTATAGCTTTTTTCTGCAAGACAAAAACCCTTTGCATATTCCGAACTGACGAATCTCCCCAGAATTCCACAGTTCAGATATGGATATACAAGACCATAGTAAGCTGTTAATAAAATAGTAGGATTGCAGTATAATTTCAAATTTCTAAGTATAAATATTCCTTTACTAATTTTTGCGCAAATATGTGCAATGTGATCAACCCAAGTCAACTTATTATCAATACAAAAGCCCAAAAACTTTGCACCATTAACCTCTTCAAGCACACTATCATCCAACATAACACTTGGTGTCTGATTTGGACTATGTTTCAAGTTAAAAAACATGTACTTTGTCTTATTAGAATTTATTGTCAAATTATTTTTGGCAAAGTATTGGCTGGCCGCATTGACTTGTAGAAAAGCCTTATGCTCTAAATTTTGAATTGACTCTGCTTGGAAACTCAAAGTTGTATCATCAGCAAATTGAACTATGCTGTCTGCATGCACTGCTGATGATAAGTCATTGATATAGATTAAAAAGAGCACCGGTCCGAGAACTGATCCTTGGGGGACCCCATATCTCAGCTGTGTTAGTTTTGACAGCCTCCCTGCAACATTTACTCGTTGTGTTCTATTATAAAGAAATGATTTTAGCCACATAATCGGTACTCCTCTAATACCAATTGCTTCACACTTGTCCAATAATAATTCATGATCCACACAATCAAAGGCTTTGGAGAGGTCCAGAAAAATACTCATGACATTTCTTTTCTTTTCTAAACTTTCCAATACAAAGTGTAAAAGATCAATTGTAGCATCTATTGTTGATTTACCTCTTCGAAATCCAAACTGAGAACCACAAAGGACATTAAACCCCTCTAGATAATTCAGCAGCTGTATTAAAAAAAGCTTTTCAAAAACCTTACTGAACACTGGTAGAAGAGAAATAGGTCTGTAATTATTTATATAATTTTTTCCTCCCTTTTTAAACAAAGGAATAACTTTTGCACATTTTAATTTAGAAGGGAAACTTCCCTCGGAAAAAGACGAATTAATTAAAATCAAAAGAGGTTTGACTAGTTCATCAGAACACTTTTTGATTAACCAAGGCGAGACTTCATCAAAGTCTGTCGCTTTCTTGTTTTTCAATTTGCTGATCACTATGGAAATATCCTTCCCACACACAGGTGACAGAAACATAGAATCCCTTATATTGCTCTTTTGATGTGTCGCCGATTCAAGAGATCCATGCTTGGTAGCAAAGTCTTTAACGAAAAAATCATTAAATAAATTTGCCACTGTTGATGGCTCCGTATGACTAACACCATCAATGTCTATATTAATTGTGCCAGTATCGTTCTTACTCTTGCAAACGTTATTTATAATTTCCCATGAAGTTTTACCAATATTATCTGCACTATTAATCAATTTCGACACATCATAGGCTTTGGCTGCAAGAATTACACAAGTCTGATGTGACATACTAATAATATGTAAAATAATATGTGTTTTGTTTTTTTAACATTAACTTGTATTTTTTATATATTAATTCATAATATTACTGCTAGAATTTAAAAATAATAAAAATCTAAAATTTGTGTTTTTTAGAAAACAAGTTTTTTTACTATTATTTTGTTTTACGTAATAAAATTTTTAAATGCAACCAAAAAGCAATGATGATATTTTTTTAAATTACCCTTTCACATACAAAACAAAAACAAAAATTAACTTTGAAGAAAAAACTAAAAAATTTTAAAGTCATTTCAGCGTTGGGGTGAAATAAGGCAAATTTTATTCAGCGTGCGAAGGGTTAAAATAGAAATACCTGACTAAAATTAATAATATACATATTTTCCATTCCCAGGGAGCTAGGGGGGGGGTATCCCCCTCTGCCCATAGGTATGGGTGCCCATGTGTATGTCTCTATTTAACTTATTTGTAGGGATAACAATAAATGTCCTTTTTTTCACGAACGTCTTTTCAATTTCTCATGTTTTTATGTAAAAAAAAATCGGTATTTTTTCTGAACTCGGCGGATTTTCAGAATAGCGAGACTCTACTGTACTAAGTAAATCAACTTAAAAAGTTGTGGCGTGTTGATGGTTATTTATTTTTAAACCAAGAGATTCTTACAAATATTAAAATTGCCATTCACTGTACTCTTTGGGTTTTTATGTTCTACATAATAAAATCAAAGCATTAAAATATGACACACTTTGTACTTGCGTACAGGGACAGTGTTGCTGTGCTGGATCAAGAACATATGTTCATGAGAACATTTATGATAAGTTTGTTGAACTCAGTGCTGCTCACACAAAGGGAAGGAAGATTGGAAATCCGTTTGACGAAAGCACTGAACAAGGACCTGTGGTAAGTACAAATATTATATACAAGAAGTTTTATAATAACCAGCTTAATGAGATAAATATTCACTAAATCACACTTGCACTCTTAAAAACTTGAAAGACATTCTCTATTTTACTGTGAGAAAGCCGGGAACAACAACTGAACTAAATTTGTTCTTTTAAATAATATATTCAAAATATATTTCCTAAATTCATTTCAAGCCAATAAAATACAAGATAAAAGTTCCTATAAAGTTTGAAAACTGTGTTAAACGCTTCTCGGCCATTTTGTCTTTTTCCCTTCACAATAGTAACTTTATAAATTATTAAGATTTTGAATCATTTGCTATACACAATTTTTCAAAACTGCGACCGGTTCAAATGTGTGATATTAAATATTTTTTAAACAATTATGTTAACATATTTTTCTGCAGGTCAAAGAATAACTGAGTTATTAGCAAAACACTTAAGTATAATTTCTTGATAATTCTCAACAACACTCAAGATTAGCTTAGAACCAAAACAATTTTTACCTCTGATAATTTTTAATTAATAAAATCCTTATTTCGGTTTCAAAATGGCGGCTGTATAATTTACTTTCTGTATTTAGGACATGATTTCACATTATTAAAGGTTTTTTAATCTATTATCTTAAATATAATGTTAAGATCCCGGGATCCGTCAAATTCCAACTAGCTTGATGCCTAAAAGCATGTATTTATGAAGTAATGATGTAGTATTATTAATGTAATTATCATTATAACAAAATAAGCCATGTTTAGCATTTCTTTTGTTTAAAAAAATATTTATAAAAATTAATCACACTAAACGTAGCAAAAACATTTTACGTCAATGTGTCGGTAGGTAGGTAGTTGCACCACAAATACAACGATAAAAAGTAAAAACAGGAAGAGGATCTTTCAAAGCCAAAACTAAACAAACTGTATGACACACGCGCACACGCGACGTTTTAAGAGCGAGAGTTTACTTGATACTGAATCAAACTATTAACAAAAACTAAAGGAGACGTGTGAGAGGGGGATAAGGAGGATAGGGTAGAAGTTGGTAGGGTAATTCGACATAATTACAATCGAAGGTCGCATAGAAGCAGGAAGCAGGTGCAAGTAAAGATAAGGACTGATGACATCACCATCGTGTAAACAATAATCACAGACGTCTGTCTATCTTAGGGTACAAATTCACAGGCAGCGATGCGACTAGACGCGATATCCAAACACATAGAGGGCGATGCGACGCGAAGCGACTTGGAACTACAACTACAACTACAAGATATCTCTTACAATTCGAATTATTTGAAAAGACCTGTTTATATCTATTCATAGACCAAAGTTCAATCTTTTGTTTGGTGTAAAGCAAACCATACTTACTCTAACGGTTTTGTTTTTACAGTGCTGAGAAATACAGACAAGTAGGAAATTCAAAACTCGATTTTCTAACGCTCCCGAGGAAGTGGCACTTCTAACGGGTTTTCACACAAAACGTCATATTTTTGGGCAAAGGATATATTAATAAATTACTATTCAAACTAGGCCTAGTTTTGTTAGAAATCTTGTAGTATGAACATAAAAACTTTTGTTTTCAAAATAAGAAATTTGAAATTGATAAATATTTGTATACAGTTCTTTTAAGAACTAAATTACGAAACTTTCGTACATTTTTTTGAAAAAAATACAAAAAATGTTTACTACTTTTTATGTAGGCCTAAAGTTGAACTTTTACCTTTCGTAACTGAACATTTTGTGTTTCTTGAGCTAATAACTTTGTAAATTTTACATCCATCATTTTTTACTGGTATATATAAATTTTTCGAACCTCTCTCTACTAAAAAGCTATGGAACACTTTTGGATTGGGGTTCATTTACTATTTTTGGAGAATTTTTGAAAAAATGCTTGCAAACGCCAAAAAATCAATTTTCGTTAAGAAACATTAACTTACTTGTACTGGATAGAGCAGCAGCTACTTCAGTGCACATCTTGCCTACCACTCCTCTGTTCCTGTGATTTATATGTTTCGATTCCCAAATCGGGTTTCTTGAAAACACCTCATTAATTAATATCTCACCATCCATCTCGGCTACTGAACACACACTGCTATCGTGCTATCGCTTCTAATCGCTTGAAAAAAACAAACTGATTTGTTTCATAGGTTGTTGCGCCTCTTCGCATCGCGTTGCGTCGCGCCCTGTGTGTTTTATGCCATATGTTAATACGTGTTTGATAGTATCGCGTCGCGTCGCATCGCATTGCTGCCTGTGTATTTGTACCCTTACTCTTACTACGCTACTAAGTGTATCCGACAACCCGAGTAATATTAGTGTTTATTCAAGTCATTTGTTTGATTGTTTATTTATTTCACTACTTGTAAATAAATAAATTATGTTATTTATTTTAAAAAATCTATTATTTTCTTGATTAAACAGTACTTGTACAGGTCAAAATACCTTAAAACGTATAAATTTTCTAATCCTGAAATCCCGGGATTTTCATTTTACAATCCCGGGATTTTCGCCTTGGTAAATCGGCCCGGGATTCGGGATCCCGGGATTGGATTCTCTAGCTATGGTTCCCGATGAGTGTCGTACACAAACTTAACAGTTGAATGTCTAGTTTTCCCGCATAGCTTCAAAATCTTTCATGAAAATTATCAATATTAAAGCAATTAAATTTGAACAGACAACTTTACCTAATAGGCTCTACAAGATTTAAACTAAACAACAACACAATCTACTCCCACCAGTTCCCATCCATCGATGCCAAACTTCTCATTTCACTGATGAATTTATTAGAACTGTTTTTTCACAAGCAAAAATCCAAAGTCTACACCATACAACTTATCACCCATGTTGTTTTGAAGTTAATATTTCTTATTCCTTAAGCAAAACTTATTATATCCATTCACATCATGACAAATAATGTCAATTTAACACTTTTCACAACTCAACTCAGCATGAATTTCCCATGACATTTTTTTCACATGGGTTGCAAGATTCCAAAAGAACCCCGCCGGCGTCAACCAAATAGATCTTTCGCCCCCTTAAAATTCCTTGTTATTCCCACCTAGTAATACCCGTCTTCCTCATAAAGGCACAGATACCACCTATTGGGTTTCCCTATCAAGGATGGTTCCCTTTCCTGCCCTGGGGGGCCTAGGGTAAAAGTTCTGGCTCTACCTAGAGCCTCACATTCCAGTAGGATGTGTTCCGCCGATTCTTCAGCCAGTCCGCATTTCAATTTCAATTGTCTGTTGACAATTTTACATTGTATAGACATGTCCACATATGTATAAGATAATTAAACAGTACCACACAAAAACAATTTAAAAACTAACAACCAACACAATTTATACAGTATTCTTTACATATTTCATCAGATGACACTATCATCAGGTGACAGTGACCCGTTAATAGGCCAACCACCCATCTCATGTTTTCCCTTCCTAGTGAGATGAGTTTCCTGCCTGGCTTGAATAACTTCCTGGCAAGTATACTCGTTCCTGAAACCCTCCAGGCTTTGTCTTTGCCCTCCTGCATCCACATCTCAACCGATGCTCTGGCATGCTCATAGGAAATCCCAAGCACCGGCTCAGGGCCCACAAGAGGAGACTCAGACCCTTTCCTGGCTAGCTCATTACCAATACCTGAATGCCCAGGGACCGAGCACAAAGAAACCTTGTTTCCCTGGCTAAGCTTCATCAATGCCTAGAGGCAGTGCCACACCACTTTAGATTTTACTAAATATGAATTTAGCGCTTTGATTGCTGCTTGGCTATTAGAGAAAATCAGGATATTCTTACCTTTGTATCCCATTCTAAGATTCTCTTCTATGCACTCCGAGACCGCACAAACTTTTGCTTAAAGAACATTAGTATGTTTTCCTGGATACAGGACAGTGGAGTCCTCAGGTTGAACCCCATTGACTCCACCCCCTGTTCCCGTCTCCGAGCCATCTGTAAACCAGACTATATCCTGCATCCATGACGTTAATGCGAAACGTAATTTATGACGATTATACTTATTTAATATAAATCCTTTTACGATGATGTTATTAATTTAAACCACTATTTGACGACGATTAGTTTGTAAGTCGAACATTACACGTGTTGCTTCCTTCAATGTTGTTATCGCGACTAACTCTCCTCTTCTGTAATCCAAAATGACGGCACTGTTTTTTCTAATAAATGGCCTTAGAGAGCAAAAGGCCTTTAGATTTACTGCTTGCCAACAAGTATTAGTTATTAATGTTATTTCTGAACAGATTAGTTTTCTACTATGTAAGTAGCCAACAAATATGAATTATTATTAATAATCATAAGTCGTCTTTATTGTTTTTTTTAATTATAATTTGTTTATTATTATTATCACATCAAAAGTTTTATCTACTTCTTCTTATTTATGAAATCAGCTACGTTACAGCGATCAAGAATTTTACAAATAGAAAAATGTGTAGTTTTCTAGTTAAAATTTTTTAATCTTGCTAAAACATTTGAATATCTTGATTTATTAGTAACTAATATGATATTTTGGTTACCCGCAGTCACAATCCTAATTTGTCAACCTAGAACTCAGTTCAAATAACTGGCTACTAAGCACGATATAGTAAGCATAATAATGAAAGAAAAGATGCAAGTTTAAAACCGACTAAGGATTGAAATTACTACTTATGTAAAGAAATGTGCACAAAAACTAAATATTATGTTTTTATTTATTCTCAGATTGATAGTGAACAACAACAAAAGATTCTTAGTTATATCGAAACAGGCAAGAAGGAAGGTGCCACACTTGTAGCTGGTGGGTCCAAAGTAGAAGGAAAAGGTTTCTTTATTCAGCCTACAGTATTTGCCAATGTAACTGATAACATGACAATTGCTAAAGAAGAGGTTAGTTGCAATGCTTAAAATACAATATTATTTTAGTATCTTTGTTGTATGTTAAAAGAAAGCTTTAATAAGTTTGGTATAGTTTTAAAATGTTGGTTTAACCTTTTGCACTCTATTTATTTGACACTTGGCTGCTCCACCAGATCCAATTAAAATATTACTGTTTGCAGATTTATGTTTGTAAATTGGCTAAAAAATTCCTATAAATAGTAAACGTAAGTTATTATATATCATTTTGTTCGGAATAAATCAGAAAATAAGGAAAAAATTGTTGAAAGATTAAATAAAAAATGTTTCATTGAGTAGGCCTATTTTGAATATAATCGGTCAAAAAAAATCTATCGATTATTTTGTTTTGTAATTAAATTAAAAATAAGAATAATAGAGTTTAGAGCTTTTAAAATACTTTATTACAGTAAATGTGACAATAATAAATAATTTAAAAAATATTCTTGAGGTTTAACAACATTTTTTTATTGAGTAGGCCTATTTTGAATATATTAGGTCAAAAAAATAAAAAAAATATGTTCTTTTAATGAATTTAAAAGTAGTAATAAAAATGATTAGAGCTTTAAAAAAAGTTTTTACAGTAAATATGTCTGTTTAAGTATGTCAATTGTATTTATATTTATTCAAAAATTTATTTTAACAATAACATTTTTGAGAAATAATGGTACATAACCACTTTAAAGTATAGTTTAAACAGTTGCCATTTCTCAACACAAAATAGAACAAAAACAAGATCTTTACATTATTTACATTAACAAAATTTACACAAAACTGCAAAATAATAACGTACAGTAAAAATAAATACCACTTGAAAAAGCGTAAACAAAAGATACAAGACGCAAGATAAAAGACGATGCTACTTGTATTTCTTGATCATGACTGGCAAACAGCTGCTCAACTTCAGAGAGATATAAAATATATTCCACAGCCAATATAATCTATCACTGGTTTCTAAACTGTTTTAACAACATTGAAGTCTCATTAGACCGAAAACCACAGATTTTACACTTGTTTATAACATAGAAATCATATTAAAACGTGTGTCGGAATGAGTCCGACAGTGGACCGCAACGGCAAATTAGCGATGTCGGACTGAGTACGCCTATGGAGCGCAAAAGGTTAAAAATGTTTGGTATTTATTTTAATGCATCGTAACAATTTTAATTCTTGTTATAATGGTAATAAGTTCAGAATGAAAACCCTACTACAATAAAAGGTAAACAAATTGTAATAAACATATTTTGGTTGTTATAAAATACATATAAAAAATGAATTATTCATGTAGTACGAGGATGAGTCAAATAAAAACCGGACTTTTCTCAACATATTCATCAGCATGCTCTAGATATTTTCCTAAGTGTTTTAGAAGCTTGTCAACCCCTTCTCGAAGGACCTGTGGGGTTCAGTCGTCAACCAATTGCGCATGCAATCCTCGACTTCTTGTTTGTCTTCAGATATGAACAGAGGATAACAACGATGAATCAACACGTTTTAAACTCAATATGCCAAACTAACCAAGAACAATAACCATGGTGAGAATAAATTATACAACGGTGGTAGGGAACAGCGAAGGAGGGGATAGTTGCCAAACATCGTACACCGTTGTGAATGGGAAGCATATTTTTCTTTTATAACAGTTGGGATCCGCTATAGTTTGTCTCTAAAATGTAACGCGAGGAACTTTGCGTATCATTTTACATCCGATGGAATAGATTTTTCAGCATTAATCTTGATACGCCAATAAAAGGGCAGTGATTTGGTTTTTTTGAGCTTATTTTAGAATGTGTGAGAAAACTACATTTCACAAAATCAATAAAGAAGGGTTTTAATATCCATAAATAAATTCTTTCAAATGATACAATAGTATCATAAAATGTTTATATTTGGGTACCAAACTTCGTCGCCCCCTCCCTAGAAATTTGTAGGCATATGTGCCGATTAGCATGCTATATATAACTATGTCAAATTTCATTTTTTATTTCTTTATCCATTCGGGAGAAAATCAAAAGATACAAACGTGTAATCATATATGGTTACATTTTCCCCTTTTTTTGGAGGGGGGGGGAAGAGCAGAGGCTACAATTGGAACCTTTAATATAATTGTGTGTAGGTGGAAGCCTATTTATTACTGGCATTCGGTTAACACTGTCCCCCCCCCCCCTCCCCAATCGTCATTAGTAATACAAAGTGAAGTTGTTAAGTAAAAAAATTCTTTTAACGTACGGAACCGTAAAGTTTTTTTTTTAAATTGTGACAGTCTTCTATACTACTTTAAAAGCCAAATACCATTGACTCATCACAGTTTTCTCCAAAACCACGAGGCCTACAAAAATGAAATTTGGCACTAATACTCTTTATAGGCTCTAGACTAAGAAAGGGTTTCCGAAAATTCGAAATTTTAGGGGGGGTTTTGGGGGGTCAAAGTTACTAAATCACGATTTCTCAAAACCTACTGAACGGATTGAAATGAAATTTGGTATGTAGCTTCCTCTAGGGCCATAGATGCTCGCTAAGAAAGGGTTTAAAAAAATTCAACATTTTAGGGGGTTTGGGTTGGTCAAAGTTACAAAATCACTATTTCTCTAAAACCATCGAACGGATTGGAATGAAATTTGATATGTAGCTTCCTCTAGGGCCCTAGGTACTCGCTTAGAAAGGGTTTTTTTAAAAAAATTCGAAATTTTAGGGGGGTTTGGGGGGTCAAAGTTACTAAAAAGAAACACCGAACGGATTGGAATGAAATTTATTATGTAGCTTCCTCTAGGGCCCTAGGTGCTCGCTAAGAAAGGGTTTAAAAAAAAATCGAAATTTTAGGGGAGGTTTAAGGGGTTAAAGTTACTAAAAATCCCCATAAGAAATACATAGTGTAATATATTTATTGATATAATATACTTTGTGTTAATATACATTTAACTTTGATTTGTCTATCCTTGCAAAGCCGGGTCGGGCCAGCTAGTGGATTATATATTCAACCATACAGATTTCTTATTTCATCTAAATTCTATAAAATCAATTTGATGAAAGAGATATTGAATTGGCTTGGTTATATTTTGCAGTAGTTTGTTTTTGAGTATCTTATTTGTAATAGGATATTCTTATTGTGCACATTTAAAATTTTCCGTCAAGTCTTTCGACCTGTACAACGGACTGGCCAAAATTTATTTAAAATAGGATTTCCCTTGAAGATTATCTCTATACAAACTCAGAGCCTCAATTATGTGTCCATGTTTTTTTATTCGCATGCTCCTTGAATGTTTAATTGGTTTCAGTTAGGTGTTTGTTTGCCTAAAAAGTAGTGTGTTTATTTTATTATGGTGAAGTCTATTATTGTTTGTTGTCCTAGTTTTTTCTACTATATGAAATCTTGATTTTAAAATAAGTAAAAAAATCTACTTAGTAAAATCATAAAGTTATGTATATATCATAGGCTTCTTTAATTTTTCACTTTTAGATTTTTGGGCCTGTCCAACAAATTATCAAGTTTAAAAACATTGAAGATGTTATCGAAAGAGCTAATAATTCAGAATATGGTTTAGCCGCTGCTGTTTACACCAAAGACATAGACAAAGCCAACACGATAATTCAAACTGTTAAAGCTGGAACTGTGTGGTAAGTACTGTACATACATATATTTGGTAGTGCGTTTGAAGGGCTGATTTGGGTTTGAATCCTAGTAATAGAATACAAAATGAGAAGTTAAATCCTTCGAATGGTTTCCTTAATTCCAGTCATTTGCATGCACCATCGACACAGATAATAGATCAAAACCAAACATTTTCATTTTTTCAATTAGAATTTCATTCTTTTTACATTGTGACTAAGCGCTAACATAAGCGTAACCAGGGGGATTTTGGGGGGTTATAACCCCCATATTGTAAAAAATATTTCACACTTTGTTTACATTAAAATACGCTCTTAAGAGTAACTTGTTTTCAACACCTATACAAATGTCAAGCTACAATAAATTATCAATATATTGTTGACATTATCTTTAGTCGAATTGGGCACTGGCGCTTTATTTGATGTACGATGCAGTATAGTGTATGGCCTGGAACACACACGGAGTTTTCGTTCGACACGGAATATTTGCCGTCGCCATCATATCAACATATTTGCCGGTGCGAAGGAGAGTATTAGAGCATACACATTGGTCGGAAAAATTAACAATCAGGTTATCGCTGACGGTACGCGTGCAGCCGCTCGCTGCCACTACAATCGACGGATTTTCCACCATCTCCGCCGAAACAGTGGAGAACATGACCAAATGCACGCCAGATATCCTTATTTTAGTATTTTTTTCGTAGAATACTATCCTTCAGCCGCGTTTTGTAGTTCGTCACATGACGAAACTGACATTCTTAAATAATTGAAAAATGTTTCTTCTAGTTCCTCAAATCAGGAAACACAGTGTAGAAAGTTCCAAAATCTTCGCTTCTTTTATTTATTGATTGGATGAACCCAACTAAGTATATTTTTTTTGCTTCCTTTTCAACCGGCGACAGAATAACAATAAAGCTCGCCCATAAGCTGAGAGTTGCTCTCTGTTCATATCAATAAAACATTAAAAGAAATAATATATTACATAACACATTTCGTGATTGATGAACTAGACAGTTCAGTTTAATGAATCCCAACGAGGCTTGTAGACAGCGTTGGAAATTTTACCGCCCTGGAATTTTTATGAGCGGCGACGGTAACTAATCCGCATCCAACAAGTCATGGTTGCTATTCTAAAATAGACCTGAATCACAATTGGAAGTGGAAAATTATACATATCTATAATGTACAAGTACTTGTGGGAAGCCTAAAACGTGTTTTTCCATACACCCCCCCGTTGTTGTAACCCCTCCCATACGGTCGTCCTGGTTACGCCCATGAGTGCTAATAGTTAAGATTTATGATATTTGAATGTTGAAAGTTTTATTCAACAAAATGCTTAAAATGTGCACAGTATCCAATTGACAAAAAATATTTTCGTATGCCTACTTGTGGTTTGAATGTAAGCTGTAGTACTGTCATTGTTTATATCCTGTTAATACCAATGGGCAATGGGTCATTCCAAATAAAGAGAGGATTAACATGCTTGGATTGATCTTTCAAATCATCCCATTTGTCAATTCGATAATTGTATTCCATATTGTATTGGACGATGTCTGAAAAGGGTGTATATTGCCATTCATAGTTATACTGCAAATGAAACAATATGTTTTTGCCCTTCAGCCTATTATTATTTTAAATTTAACCTAGTGTTCCATCAGACTATGTTATATTACCTGATAAACATGCTGTAAATTTTGCACTTTTTTGGTCAGAATAATTCAGGGAGTGTGTATAAGAAGAGAAATACTTGCTTCATGGCCTACTTACTATTATTATTTTATTACAAAGAAACATAATAATTTATATTTAACCCTATAAGTGGCATGGTTAAAGCTAAAATTGAAAAGCCTGTTTTTAACGTTTTGCAAGCATATTTTTAAAAATTCGTCAAAAATAGTAAATGAACCCCAATTCAAAGGTGTTCCATAGCTTTTTTGTAGAAGAAACTTCAAAGAATTCAAATATGCCACTAAAAATTAGTTTCTTTTGAAATTGTAAAAGTTATTAGCTTAGAAAGCAAAAAATGTTCAGAAACGGAAGGGAAAAAACCAAATTTATGCCTAAATAAAAAATAGTAAAAATTTTTTGTAATTTTATTCAAAATATACAAAAGTTTTGTAATTTAGTTCTAAATATAAATGTGTAAAAATATATTTCAATTTCAAAAATTTTCAGTTGAAAATAGCAATTTTTATGTTCCAACTACAAAAACGCTAAAAAATAGGTCTATTTTCAAAACGAATATTCCTATATATTTTTTCCTCCAAAATGGAATTTTATTATACCAAATTGTAGAGAATAAATGGTAGAATTGAACTGTAAGATTGGAAATTACAAATAACCTTACATTTTCTAATCAGATACAACAGAACGAACAAAAATGTATAAACTTTCCACGATTTTTACCAAAAATCGTAACAAAGTTGTATAATTTTGGAGAAATATTTTTGTAATTTTTTTCAAGATATACAACAGTTGTAGAAAATAGTTTTAAAGAGAAATGTGTAACAATATATTTCAATTTCAAAATTATTTAGTTGAAAATACCAATTTTTATGTTCAAACTACAAAAAACGATAATAAAACATGCCTATTTTCAAAACTAATAGGCCTAGGCTATATATTTTTTACTCCAAAATGAAATTTTATTATACCAAATTGTAGAGAATAAATGATAGAATTGAACTGTAAGAAAAACCTTACATTTTCTAATCAGGTACAACAGAACGAACAAAAATGTATAAACTTTCCATGATTTTTACCAAAAATCCTATAAACAAAGTTGTATAATGTTGAAGAAATATTTTTGTAATTTTTTCATCATATAAAACAATTGTAGAAAATAGTTAAAAAGTGAAATAATATCATACACTTAAAATAAAAAAAACGCATTGCGATCATGTAGCCTAAGCGTAAATCTGTCAAATTTAGGTTAGGTTAGGCACATTGCTAAATATTAGTATTATGTCAAAAAACCACTATACATCCGATCAATTTCTGATAACCTTTCAATAACTCTAGGCCTGTCTGCCATTTTATCAACACTGTAGGCCTATTTATTATTTATAAAAAGTTTATACAATAGTTTATAGGCTAAATAAATTTTAGCCTAGGCTATCTGCAAAAAATAAAACAAAACTCACTATTTAGAACACACTATTTTCAACACTTTATAAACATAATTTCACTAAAAAACACAATAACACAGTTTTATAAAAAGTATAATGAATCCAATGCTGTGATGATCTTTGTGACAATTGACAACTGTGAGGAGTTGCAGACGGTTGAAAATGATTAAGTTTTACGTTTTTAACATCGCGATGTTGCACGGAAAACAGCTGTTTGACATTCTACAATTTTGAAACGATGATTACGTATGTAAAAATATGTTTTACGAAACAGTTTTAAATACAAAAGTTAAAGTTTAATTCATTTTCTTTCCAACGGTGCCGGTTTTATTACGATTGGATAATTCTAAGTGAATTAATTAATCGAAAATGCAAATGTATTCAAATTCTCGCTAATTGTCGAAATAGATGCATCTTACGCCTGAGAGAACGTCACTTTGGGCAGTCTGCCACTGGGAGGGTTAAAAACATTTGGTGTTTTTAACACTCACCGAGTGTTTCTTAGTTTTTGTTATTAATATATAATTATTGCTTTAATCAAATATTTATTTCAGGGTAAATTGTTACAATGTTATTGAAGCTCAAGCCCCATTTGGTGGATTCAAGATGTCTGGAAATGGCAGAGAACTCAGTGAATATGGACTCGAGGCTTATACTGAGGTCAAGACTGTTATTACTAAGGTCCCATTTAAAATCAGTTGAATGTGTCTAAACTGAACGAGCAATGTAATCAAAACCTTATATTTAACATTTCTTTTATAATATTAATTAAATTTATTCTGTAATTTTAGTTATCATAAAAAACAGTGTTTACATACAAGGTTTACATAGCCTATAAGCAATAAATACATACATTTGAAAATCCTTATATCACCAAAACCTAAAATTGTTAACTTATGTAACTTATATTTTTGTAATATAATTTTAAATACTGTTGATTACTTATATTTGTACTGAATTCAAAAGAAGCATTTTTATTCTACAAGTTCTTGAAATAAAAATATTTGTACTTAACAAGTTTGTTTCTCTGTTTAATTATACCCTTAATAACATAATTGCATGTTTTAAAACCATGAACTGGCTATATAGGTTGTCCCAGGACGAAACTGATAACCTTTGCAGGTAAACTCATTCCAACAGTTCGTACAAACACAGGTCTGGAAATGCTTCATTCCAGACAACCCTCCATTTTGTATTAAAAAAACATTGTAACTTTTGAAAGTACAATAGATAACATATTGAGTTCAAATTTAGAATACGCCATGGGCGCCCATTACTTATTCATATAAGGAAAATATGTATATTATTAATTATAGTCAGGTATTTTTCTTTAAAGAGATTAGCACTAAAATATGTTTTAAATGTTATGTGCCGTTTGATTTTACGTATACTTATTTTATTTTTTTACAAGAGTACAAGCACGAGCTGCTGGGTCACGACTTGGTACGGCCTCTAGGAGTGTTATAAGTCTTTGTGTATTCATTGACGGTGTAAAGGTACAGACTCAATGCTGTGTGGGTTAATATTTCACCTGAACAGCCAAATTTTAAAAGTTTTCTTGTGGAGATCAAAAATATTCCTGGGCTCCTTTTGCCGAAGGAGGGGAGGGTACTCCTTAACACGTTCACTGCTACGCAAATTTTTTATTTCCTATGCTAGGAGCTGACCTTTTATTTTTTTATATTTATAGTCTAAATGAGTAGAAATTACTTTATTTTTTAACCTTTCTACGTAATAATCACTATTATTTTAAAGCGGACGCACATGCCTCCATAGCATATAGGCCTAAAATTGGTGTGCGAAGCACGCAATTCATTGTGTATTGAAAATACTCCCAATACAGGGTTTGGCGTGCAATGCACTTTGCGTCGGCCGCTTCTCATAGTGTTCAGTGTCAAAACTCACATGTGCGTCCTTAGCAACGAACGTGTTAAGCCCCTACCCCGGTCTAGCCCCCGCCCTCCTAGAAAATATCATATGGGCGCCATGGAATACGCATATGTAATATAACTTATTACTAGTGTTCAAAAACTTTAATTTATGAAGTTTCAAAATCTTTAAAGTTAAATAATCCATAAACCCTTACAGAAGTAAAAATATTTTCATTTTAACTATAGACAAATTAGGTCTTTCCGGGAATCAAAGGGCCTAAGGTATTGGAAAAAAATTAGCCTAAATTTGTTTAGAATTCTGGTAATTTTTAAAAACGAATCAAATTTATTTCCTAGATTTTCTTAAAAATAAATATATGATCTTTAATAATTTCAAACAAGGTTGCTTCCCATGTGGTGGATGAATAAACTTTATCAGCCAAAACGTGCAAGACAATCATATCCGAAAATGGTAATTTAAATTCATAAGAATAAATGTAATTCACAAAACTGCTACCAGATAGTGCATAGAGTCACTTTTAATTTTTTTTTTTTAAAGATTTCCTAATTCTAATTACAAACAGTTGACTGCAATGATCGAAAATATGTTTTGTTTTGTTTTTTTTTTTTCTTACCTGGCCTATACAATGGAAAGAGCTGTAGAAGATTCAGATGCCACTAACACCCAGAAATTGGATGTATAATTTTTTTATTTATTGTACTTTGTTTAAAATAACAGTTGGGACACTTTTCATAGGAATGGGTGTATTAACCATTATAACTATAGAATTTGGGGTTCCGAACACCAAACAATGTATATTCGAAATTTTCCCAAAAGTGACATTGGTCAGGTTACTATGTGCTCGAGAGGATTTTCGGGCCGTTGCCCTGCGCATCTTACCATTTCGGGGGTATGGCATCCCTCAGGGTAGCGGGGGTCCAGGGATTAACATTTAAAAAATTGAAAGCAAAATGATGGGTCCTAAGAGCAACTATATCCTTTTTAACCCTCAAAGTGGCAGACTGCAGTCTCTCGGGCGCAAATGCAACCCGCTCGAACCTTAGCGAGAATTTGCATAATCGATATCACCCAATCGTAATAATACGGGCACCATTGGAAAGGAAACGAATTAAACTTTAATTTTTGTATTTACACCTTTTTCGTAAAACGTATATTTACGTACGTAATTAACATTTTAAAATATGCATATCGGACTACAGCTATTTCCGCACGTGAATCTGCATACAATTATACTGTTATTTCCCACTTCTTCAACGGGCAACACCATCTACAGAAGTATTTCTATCGAGATTATAATGCTACCATTGGATTCGTCAGGTAAAATAAACGATTATATCCAATCATTCGCTGCTGAAAATTTCAAGCCTAAATTATAAAGATTTTATCTTTCTAATGGTGCCTTCCAATTAGTGTCACTATTTTACAGGATTAATTCAAAAGATTTCTGTAAACCCTTGCGATTGGACAGTTTTCAACCAATGAAACAGCCCATTTGTCAACCGATATTGGGAAGGCACTGCCTTATGTTTTGACAGAGTTCTTTTCACCATTTTGTAGAGAATAGTTTGATCTTTTTAACGGTGGGAAGTAAACTAGAAAAAACCAGTTTTTTGTTCGTCTAGACAGCAGTGGAATGTACATATCTGGTGAGAGCGTCTGGCGCGTCCCTTTCCCACGTTATTCAAATGGCCCGTCTTATCTTGTAGGCGAAGTTCCATTAGTTGATGTAATTTTGTTATTCAAATAAAGATAACTCATACACTTTTGTGGACTAAGAAAAGACAAGTATACCGTTCGTTTCTTTCATTTATCTTCTATACTTTGTTATAATAATATTTCATTTCTGGGCAAAGCATATATTAGTAAAATACGTTTTGAACTAATTCTAGGTTTTTTAGCAGTCGTGTATTTGGAACATAAAACTGGTTTTTTCAAAATAAGAAATTTGAAATTGATAAATGTTTTTATACAGTTCTATTTAGAACTAAATTACAAAACTTTTTTACGCTTACGAAAATATTACAAAAAATGTTTACTACTTGTTATGTAGGCCTAAAGTTAAACTTTTTCCTTTTGTTACTGAACATTTTTTGTTTCTTGAGCCAATAACTTTTACAATTTCAAAAGGAACTAATTTTTAGTGGCATATTTGGATTCTTTGAAGTTTCTTCTACAAAAAAGCTGTTGAACACTTTTGGATTTGGGTTCATTTACCATTTTTGGCGAATTTTTAAAAATATGCTTGCAAAATGCTATAAACGGGCTTTTCAATTTTAGCTTTAACCATACCACTTCTAGGGTTAAACTGTTGATTATAAAGCATATTTTGTGTGTTAAGAAGAGTAACTGAAATTCAAGTAGCAATAAAAGTATTTTTCTTGTATGTTTGATTTAACTGCTATTTATGGAAAGATGCAGTTTCCTAAAGTTTTGTACATACCACATGATAGAGCACACTAAGGGCTATTTTCGATCAACTAATCTACTCAAAGATGTTACAGCAGCCTTATCCATTATTACTATTATTATTTTTTTTAATATTGTAAACAATCAATGTTGCAAAGAAGCAAAAAATAATTGCTGGTTTTAAAACTTTTGTTTGTATGGGAATTTTGTTTCTCCTACCACTTACTAATTTTTTTAAGGAATTAAGAAGTTTGTTTTCGAATTACAGATAGAGTGCTTTACAAGAATTAATGGTTAACAGAACTTAAAAATAAATCATAACCTATTGACATCTAAAGAATCACTTGTTGCTTCTATTAAGTCAAAATTGTATCTAATTTAAAAAGATTTAATATTTTTTTGAACTGATCGCCTTACCCCTCCACTCCCTTGCCATTCCATAGTCCTCACATGTCGCAAGCAAACTCTGATTTCCTTCGTGGACGGGTGTTTTATGTTAACACTCGAATTAACACTTTCTTCACAATTGGTATTTCGGGAGTACTTATGGTGTGAATAAAATAATACAAACATCAAAATTTGTATTAAAACATTTGTCTTTAATTAAAATTTGACTAAATTTTTTTTTTTGTTACGAGCCTATTGAAGGTCCCGGGCCCATGTGCACTTGCAAACTCTCCCCCCATGATTATGCAACTGAGTTACTGACCCATCCCTTTTCATCGAGAGAGCGATTACGAAGGATGGTAATCTCTATATTCTTGAGCTGTGCGTTTTCTCTCGGATAGGAAAAATCGTACAAGGAACTCCTGCTGGGGGGGGGGGCTAAGCTCAGGTCAGAGTACATTAGAACCTCGATTATCCGAGGTAATTGGGACCGGGCAGACCCCGGATAACCAAAAACTCGGATAATACGGTAGACCGTGAAAAAACCATTGAGGTGCCAGTTCTTGCATAATTTACGTCGTTATAGGCTTATTTGGAGCCATACTTACCTCAAAATCTATTTTATTTGGCTTTAAATGAACAAAGAACGTTTGATAATGTACTCAAATGAAAAAAATTGGATACTGTAAAACACAAAAATAA